>JAZHYW010020046.1:0-15580 GCA_037355805.1 Ixodes ricinus | reverse complement strand
ATCTCGGAGGGTCCAGGACTGTGATCCACGAAGAAAGCCAGGCGAATGAAAAGTACAGAAAAATTTCACCGTAAAATCGAAGCTGTGACGTGGCACTGAGCCTGACGTCTTCTTGTGAGACGTAACAGTCGCAACTTTATTTTTGAGTCGCAAAATATATTGGAAAATTATTACCAAGCTCAATTTGTATACTTTAGTGATTGACTTCCCGAGTGCTCTAGGGGAAAGTAAATATACAGGAATTGTTTCATGGCAAGGCCGATGGATTCTAAACATTTAAAAGAACAGTGGGTCCGCAGGTAAACAATCCATTTATTTGTTTAAATTAGATGCACAGCGGAAGATACAGGTGGTGCTCTGTTGTAATAAATACCACATTCAAACAATAAAATAGAAAAGTATATGAAAACTTGTGTCACTTGCTGAAACATTGGTGGAAGCATGGCCGTTGCTTTCACTTGACACACTTGGTGAACTAGGACCCGCCGCAGTTGCAGGTGCGCTCTCCGAGCCAAGTGTGTTGCAGTCTGCCGGAGCTTCGTGCCACAAGACGGGTCTCCGCGGCACGTCCGAAGGCCAGTTGCCTCTGTCGTCAAGGCATGATGCTGCTGCGATTAAGAATTTTCAGCATTTTATTATAAGAAAATAAGGGAGAGAGAACATGTCTTGTATCTTAATTACGTCTTAAAATTTAGCAAACAGCAGGTTTTTTCAGAAAGTAGCTTGCTGGACGTTAGAGTCTATTCAGATGCTGAGTCATCGGCCACAAACATGGCCGCTAACAAAACGTTTATTAATGAGCTCTGCGGAAAACAGAATAAGGCAAAACAAATTCGCCAATTAGATAACCGCATTTGCTTTCGGCGGCCATGCTTGTGTGTAGTTACTCGACATTAAAAAGCAGTCTGACGTCATATGAATAGACCCTGTAGCTTTGGTGGCAGTTTGAAGAGTGGGAACAAAACAGTAAATTTTGACGCCACCAGGAAGGGGAGCTGAGGCTGTCCACTCACTTGCCAGGCATCTACAGGTCCATGGCTATATCATACAGGCTGCGTCATGAAACACCGGCTAAATCGTTGCTCAAAAACTACACGTCGCACATAAAAAGCTAATTTTGTTTAATATGAAAATTCTTAAAATTTGACGTTCGGATAATTATGGTGTCAAAGATTTTGAATAATTAACTTTCTGTAATTACTAATTTTAAAAGTATGGTCAGGTCAGGGTAAAGACCTTGCTAAACTGCGTCAAATATTGTAAAAAAACATAGTTTGACATTTTTCTCAAAAATATTGTTTAATACAATGCATTTCCTAAATTCAGTTAGCCTAATAAAAGCTTATTCTTAGAGTGTGACCCAAAAGTTATACTGCGTTACTTAAGATGAAAGGAAATGCGAAGGAGCCAGGCATGCTACCTCCGATAAATTGGAAAACGTCAGTTTCCGCCTTAGACGTTTCAATTGCTAATAACATGAGGACAAAAATGTGTGCAACTTGCGGTTCGCGCTGTTGCACCAACACAAACCTTATTTTTATAAATAATCCAAATTCGACCCCAACTTCGTGCCTGAAATAAGATCTAACATGTATACTTCGTTACATCATGAGCACAAACTTATAAAAAAATTGGTAAGATTTCTGCGTAAGATGGTGGACAGCGACAGCTGGAATGAAGCCATCTGAGACGCAGCCACCCGAGTATATTCTCTTTTCTCGGGCGTGCGTAGAACGGCTGCCTGTCTTTCTCGCTTCCGAGCGCGTACCGATTGGAGTTCAACATGCTTTAAACTTTAAAGCAATCAGTGGGGCACCCCTTCACTGCGGACAGCGGTACTTCGTAGGCTGCGACGCGGTGGGCGGAGATTGTCCTCACATGTCACGCTTGGACGTCTGGCGCAGGGACGCGAGTCTCCCCTGAAGGCTCATTCACACAGAAAGAACGTTTCGGCCGACGTCGACGGTCGCGTGAGCAAAGGAGGGTGCACGCACAAGAACAAACTTAGTGCATTCTAGATGTTGCATTCATCATCAATTTTAGTATAAATGTTCCTTGTGTGGCCGTCCTCCTTTGATCAACGCGATCGTCGACGCCGGCCGAGACGCGCGACTATATACCTCGGACGGCAAGCTGATGAGTGCGCCGTATACGCCGTGCTCTATCGGCGGACACTTCGGCAAGAGAAAAGTACCCCCCTATAAACTATTTACACCTTGTCGCTGTAAAATGCTGGTGGCCACCGTTGAGGCATAGCCGGTCAGCTTTCTTTGCCACCTTACCATAGGCAAACCGTAAGGGCTGCGACTGTGACCCGATAACTTTAAAAATAGTCATTCTCCACGACTGCTTGTGCGCAGCCGAGCCGGCTTCAAACGCGAAGAGTCCGCGCTTGTAGCCGTTGTGGTAAGTCCATGCTAAGGTGAAATGAAGTAAACCTGTTTTCCGCTCCCCACCGGCGACGCCAGCCGGTATCCGAATAATATGAAAAGAGGCGATTCCAAACGTGCTTCTTAGAATACAAAAATATTGTGTATAGATACCTGTATCGTCCAGGACAGGGTCCAACTTGTCCTCTGTTGGCGAGAACAAAAGTTACTAGTTAGGAACTCTTTCAACACTTGACTCTATTCCGGTATTAGCCAGTGAGCTACATAATTACCCAGTCAGTTGTGCTGAAGAGGACTGTGCCCGCAGTAACAGCACCAGCCAAGTTGGCCCAGACAGT
Organism: Ixodes ricinus; assembly: GCA_037355805.1. Lineage (NCBI taxonomy): Eukaryota > Metazoa > Arthropoda > Arachnida > Ixodida > Ixodidae > Ixodes > Ixodes ricinus. The sequence goes on along the minus strand of JAZHYW010020046.1, from coordinate 12,852 downwards.
AGTGGTGGTCGTGCTGGTCGTGCCGTTAGATCAGCGGGCCGTGTGAAGCCATCGCATTCACATGTTCTCTCATGGTTACACCGCCCGCGTTGAATTCCTTTTATATCCTTCGACGTGAGCATCCTGAAGAACTAACTCACTGTCCCGCGGCTTCGGCGCACACTCTAACATAGGCTTCCATCACCATGATAAGAAAACAAACGTCACCCGCAGATGCCTCCGGATTAGATTCGTACTCGTACGTTCAAAATTCGTCGTCCTTGCACACCGAGAAGAGAAATGATCGTTATGCGCATGCGTGCCCGCTGGCTGCGCCCGCGGGGCACGCTGGGCGGCCGCAACTGCCACCATCTAGCGGAGAGCAGAGTGTTTTTTCCCCGCTATTATGCGCATAGCCGGCCCGTTTTTGCCGGCCCTGCACAAACGGGCCGCCAAAAATTACAGGGCCGCCTACGGAGCCACCTATATAGCCATTCGCACCATCAAAGAGGGGAGGGGCCCACTCCAGCCGTGACGTTGTACACGGCTATTTTGACGGGGCCGGATCAGTTCGCGGCTAAGTCCTGAAAACTTTGAACGTCACGGCTATGGCCGTGACGTTTGCCGGCCCCAGATTAAGAATGTACTGCCTTCTGCCGGTGCAGTCAGGTTACGAATTTCTTTTCATGGCAAAAAACGAAGACAAGGGTTCGTATACTCCCGGAAACTGCCAGTGCCCATGATAATCGGTAGAAAGTTTATTGCAGCGGAGCGGGTTTAGCTAGACTTCGCCCAAACTGGATATTGGTTGGGAGGCTAAACGAAATTACCACCGTTTACCAGATGGCAGGATTGTATTCGCGGCCAAGCGTTCCCAATAAACTTTGCAGGACAGACGTCTTTACTTCCAGACAGCATGCTCAAAGACGTGCAAAAGTGTTCCGGTGAAGAAAACCAGAAGCAGCTCCAGCAGCTGCTGGAACCCTTCCCGCCGATGTTCACGGAGAGACCAGGGAAAATCCGACCTCCTACAGCACCGCATCGAAACCAAGGATGCATCCCCGCGGAAGTGTAATCCGAGACCCACAAGTGCTCACAAGCCCGAACTTCTTGATGCGGCGCTGTTGGAAATGATCGACAAAGGTGCAGTACGTCAGTCAAAAAGCCCATGAGGCTTCCCCGGTGGTCCTTGCTCCAAAGAAGGACGGCACAGCAAGGCTTTGTGTTGATTACAGGCGCCTAAATGAAGTGTCAGTCAGAGACAGCTACCCGTTTCCTAGTATTTCCTCAGTAATATATGCTCTTGGAAACGCGACTGTTTTCACAACCCTTGATTGCAGCCGCGAGATTTCTTCAAATCGAAGTTCATCCGGCTGATGTAAAGGAGACCGTCGCCATTTTTTTTGTGAATGTACTACGTACATTCAGTATATGTACTGTACTAGGTACTAGGTACATGTACTAGGTACATTCAGTGAATGCACTGTACTCTGTTTCACCTTATGATGTACAGCAGGAAAGGCTACAAGCGCGAGCTCCTTGCTCTAGGGCAGGGGTCTCCAAACTTTTTGGCCAAGGGGCCGGATTGGGGACCTGTCGCAGTCTCGAGGGCCGGAAAACAAATAAATATTATAAATCAGTAAAAACTATATTAATAAGCCCAGATGAGCATTTAAATAGAGGAGCTCAAGTTAGAGTAAAAACGAGAAGTAATCAAAGGTGGATTAATACATATACTTTATTTCAAAATTCAGCATATAGGTAATTGTGACATACGATAAGTGTGACCCAGAAAACTCACCAGGCATAAATCAAAGCGCATAGGAACTCTGGAATATTCGCACAGATAAAAAAAAAAAACTAATGAGAACGGTAAAACTGTTATGACAATATGCAATAGTTATCCCACATGACTCATATCACAATATACACGAGAACGCAAAGGAATTTTAACGTAGTTACAGATATGAAGCAGGAGACTAAGCACGGTGAACCTGATGATGACAACATACGACTATATGCCACAAAACACTAAGCAGTATTTGAGCCGGAATGCATCAGAATTTTGACACATTTACCCGGACATGAAGTGCAGGACTAATGTGAGCGGTGTAGCTGATTCTTCGACTTTATTATTTCGCTGAACTGCGGCTGCAAGCTTGATGAGCCAATAATTAGGAGGGACTTCAAGTGTTCATCAGACAAGTTAGCTCTGTATTTGGATTTTACGTACTTCATCCTTGAAAACGTCTGCTCACAAAGGTATGTAGTGCAAAAAACCGATACATACCCGCGAGCAAATTGTTTCAGGTTTGGAAATTGCTCAGAGCCCAAGGATTTGTAGAACTGTATCAAATTTCCTTCCTTGTAGTTTTCCTTCAGAATGTCATTTGACTGTAAGTCAATGACTTCTAATTGAAACTGACTCAGGAGCGCATCCACATCGCAGTTAAATGGATTCTGGAACATCTGTATTTCCTCAACTCTCCCATCGAGGTCAGAAAACCGTTCGAAAAATTGCTTCTGAAGGTCTCGGAGGATTTCCATTGCGAAGAATGAGGGGAATTCCGCATCAGTCTCTGTACGGAGCTTTGCACAACAGGGGAAGTGCTCCCAGTTCTGGTTTCGCACTTGTCTTTCGAAGAACTGTAATTTCACCCTGAATCCTTTAATATCCATGTATACGTCATGAATAAGACGTGTCTCGCCTTGCAACCTCACATTCAGCTTATTCATGTGCTCCGTCAGGTCTACACAGAACGCCAATTTCCAAAGCCACTCACTGTTCGACAGCAGCGGTTCGGGCCGATTCTTGTCTGCGAGAAATTTTCTTATTTCTTCTCTAAGGTTGAAGAAACGCGACAGCACTTTACCGCAACTCAGCCATCGCACTGCTGCTGTAATAGGTCACGTCTACAAACTCCGATTCACCATCTTTTAGGAATTCACGAAACTGGCGATGATTAAGCCCATGCGACCTGATGTAATTCACGGCTGAAACCACAGGTTTTAAAACACACGACATGTCCACATATTTCCCACAGAGTGCCTGCTGATGAATCATACAGTGCAGAAACATTGGCTTTGTCAATCCACCAACCTCAGCGGCTTTTGTGATTTGTCCAACCAGACCCTTCCTTACCCCAGACATATTCTTTCCTCCATCAATTGCCACCGATTTTAATTTGCCCCACTCCAGGTTGTATTCCGATACAGTCTTTTCTAATTCTCTGAAGATGTCCTCTCCTGTTACGGTCCCATGCATGCTATGTACTGACGCTAGTTCTTCCGTAACGTTGAACTCACTGTCCACACCGCGAATGAACACTAGAAGCTGTGACGTGTCACAAACATCCGTGGATTCATCTAATGCCAGAGAGTAGTGCGTGAACTGCTTCGCTTTCTCAGCAATTTGACACGTGATGTTGGTTCCGATGTCCTCAACTCTGCGCGCTACTGTGTTCGGAGCTAGGCTGACATTCCTGATTATATTAATTTTGTCAGGGAATAACCGCGTAGCCATTCGCAGCGCGCAGTCTTTCACCATTTCTCCATCCGTAAATGGCTTTCCTCTTTTGGCCAATTCATGCGCCACGTCATAGCTTGCTAATGTTAACAATTCATTTTGTTGTGTTTGCTGCGAAAACACCGCTCGTTGTGACTGTAGACCTCGTTCCAGTGACCTATATTTTTCTGCGCGTTCTGCTCCAACAAATTTTGAGTACTGTTTTTCATGCTTGGTCTCGTAGTGGCGACGCAGGTTGTATTCCTTTAAAACGGCCACGGTTTCGTTGCAGACAAGGCATGCTGCTTTCTCCCCAGACTGGATGAACAAGTACTTGACCCCGCATTCCTGATTGAAATTACGGCACTCGGTGTCTACTTTTCTTTTCTTCCTGTCCATTGCTGAAATGCGGTTGATTGGTCCGGCGAACACGCAGCTTCCACCGCACTGTCAGCTTCCGGGTGAACCGAGCATAGAAAATGCCTTTTTCGCTTGGGCGTCGGGCGAGAAATACGATGCGGTGTTCTCTCTTTCCGGTATGTTCGGTGCTCGTCGCGCCGTCTTGCGTCTTTACGCGCGCTTCTGCCCGCACTGGTAGCAGCGGGCCTGCTGGTAGCGGGCCGCGGGCCGGACCACATTATAAGCACCATGGCCAGCCGCGGGCCGGTCAGAAGGCCTCCGCGGGCCGGATCTGCCCGCGGGCCGGGGTTTGGAGACGCCCTGCTCTAGGGCACGTCTCGGTGGCCCAAGCTCTCGTGCATGAAGGGCAGCTGTCAACGCTATGAGCTCGCGCTTCTAGTCTTCGCTGGGGTACAACATAAGGTGAAACGGAGTATAGGTACGTTCCAGTTTATCTGCGAGCGAAGCCAAAGTTAGAAGCGCGAGACCAGCGCTCTGTGCGTTTCTCCCCAGCTTGCGCGCTCGAGCAAAGCCTGAACGCACGGAGCTTCCTTGGCCGCGTTTCCAGCTTTGCCTTCGCTTCGCACATAAGGTGAAACAAAGTATAGCCCACTATGAAGGAGCCAAGTGTGCAGTGCCGGCTGCGGCACAGCCGGAAAGCGCCTTTCTGTGTCTTCGCCGACCACGCAACCGCAATTTTTGGTACAGCAAGGCAGTGTACTCCTACGAGAGGTACATGCAAAGAGTTGTACCGAAAAACAAGCGAGGTGGGCAACAGTCGCCGTTAACTCGCTGTGCGTGACGGCGGTAAAGTTCCTCGTCCGGGGCGCGTATTTTCGTTTAGTCCTTGAGTAAAACCGTAAAGCAGACCCAGGGCCTTGAGTGGTCCCAGGGCCCTGACTGGTCTATTTGAACGTTCTTTCGGAAGCAGGGGACGACAATGACCCTTTCGCGCTCCTTGTTTGTTGTTTGAGATAAGAAGACAGCTCTTACCGAGGACGGCGGCATCACTGGAGCGTCCTCACCCACCGGACTCCCATCGTTCACGCCACTTCGCGGGGACAGCCTCCGGCGGCCCATTACATGGCGACGCAAGCGGTGCAAAGATAAAGCACAGATATCCTGCCATTGAGTGCAGGCAACGTGTTGAGTATGACATCCCTTTGCACATGGCTTTTCGTACATCGAAAAGACTGGCAGCGCCGTGAACAATAAAATTAAAAAAAAGAATACGGTTTCATTGAAGACACCAAATTCAGATATTGTTAAGCATTTAGCGGAGCGCAACAATTGTTTACCTGAATATAACTGCACGTTGGTTGTAAACGGCGAATCAGATCCGTTTGAACGAGTCGTACACTAGTTGATTAGTATCAGTTCTGCAGGAAACTGTCTTGGTGTTTTCTCCGTTGTAATAGATACACGAGCTAGTACTTGATCACGTAAGAAGTGTATTTTTGTGTTCGTTTATGCGGCGTTGCGAGGGGAAGGATGGGGCGAATATTAGTATAAGCTCAGGGTCACTTGCCGGTTTCCAGGGCCTGTACCTTGTGGTTGTCGTTGTGGTAGAGTGTATTTATTGTTTAGCTTTAAGAATGGTGCAGAGATGATCTTGTAAGGAGCTTTCCGTCGCCGACTGATGTGTCTTGTTCTTATAAAGAGAATCAGCCTTCATTAAACTCTTAACTGTGTTCGGGAACGTTGTGTGTGGTTCCTTCCTTGTATGTGTATTTCCTTTCCCTTCGCAGTTTCAGGTTATGTTATTTCAGAAAAAATAATTGCTTCGTAAAGTTACAAGATATCGCACGCAGAACAAAAATTGTAACTGTGCCTTGGTTGAGGGGTGGGTTAGGTGCCTATGCTATCGGTTGCAGGGGTGGACGCTATTTTAGGGAAAAAAGTCACTATTATATATTTCGCGTCAACGTTAGTATAAATCGTAGTAGTAAGAAGAAATGCGTTATTTGAGATCTTGAATAACTTTCACGTACATCATATTTTTGTGCGCGCAAATCAGTTGCCTGAAGCCATATAAAGTAAACACAAAAAAGAGAGTTGTTGCGAAGGGCTCGAACCACCAACCTACGGCATGTGTGCTCAAGTTAAGTTTTGGCACCCACCTTTAGAATATTCCGGGTTCCTTATAACCATACACGAGTTCATCCTGGAAAATAATATCTCGCGTGTGTCCGTTGGTTGCAATAATGGTTCTGTTCAAAAGTATAAGAGACATTTTCAGAGTCATATTCGGCCAAGTATATTAGAAAGGCAAGGTTATTGCGAAGAGTCTGAGTAGCGAGCAACATGTGATTACTTTGCTTTACAGATATTTGCGGCATTTGCAGCATTGCACGTGATTCTAACCGCAAAGGACTGGCGACAAGGGGACAAGAACAAAAATACACGTCTCAAATGCAGCGTCTCTGGTTACAATCCTTTGTAATGCTAATCAGCTCGCCTATTAATTAACCTTGTTTTATGTTGACAGACGCCTGTACTTTCGCGGTTAGTAGAAAACCTCAGGGTGCATAGTGGATTAAAATGTTATTGGTGGCACAACCATTAACCAAGCTAGGTAAAAAGGAAGACGAGACGTAGCATTCTGCCTATATTCATATGAAACACACGATATTACTACAACCCGCTTGATCGTAAAAAAACATGAGTCCTATGTTACAAAAAAGTATCATCACTTTGCTTAGCAGAGCAAACAAGTAGGAGCAGCTAGCAAAGCTACTTGAATAACGATTGAAGTCTGAATTGAAGCATCGCCCCAAAATGTCAGGGATTTAAAAAAATCGGCGTCAACATAGCTACATAAATTACAGAATTCGCGTACAAACTCAGCGAATAATCGAACGAAGTGAACTCATAAGTAAAACTGCCTCTTGTTAGGAAAATACAACGAACGCAGTTGTAGTAATGTGGCTGCTTTTTGTATTTAGAAAATTAGGTTTGATAACATGGGCCTTAACTTACCTGGATGGGTACCCAAACGAATTATGTACTTAGTCACATTTTTTACATAAAATGGTTGGTTATATCTGCAAAATAAACATGCTAGAACACCGATTTTCTCGTGATATATGCACGATACGTATTTTTTGGTTTGAACACGTTTAGTACTCACTGACGACCATCCTTGTACTTAAAAAATAAATCATATTTTTTGTAAGTCACACCTCTCAGGGTCTGATTGTAGAAATGTTGAAAACCACAGAGTAAATTAGTATAATTTCCAAGCGACTGAAGCATGTATGTTTCAGGCAACCTCTGCATAACCTGCAAGGTATTTAAGTGTTTGAACATAATGTGAAATCACCTCAATTTAGGCACCCGAGAAAACAGAAGGTGACTCCGATGTCACGCTAGATACACCAACTCAGTTTCCCCACTAAGTTTAGCGGGCGAATTGTTTCGCGTGACCTTATGTCAATTGACCTAACACCAATTCAACTTCTCCGCTTACCGTAGCGGTAAATGAACGTAACGTCACCCGACGTCACTTGGCCTGCACACCAATTCCAGTTTTCCTGCTAAATTTGAAGGCTTAATGATGTCACGTGAGCTCCCATCAGGCGACTTATACACCAATTTTGTTTTCCCACCATATCTTGTGGTAAAATTGATGACACGTGGCTTAACGTTCCGTGACATATACACAAATTCACCTCCCCCTCCCAGTTTAGTTATGAAATCTGACGCTGCTTGATCAGACCTCAAAATATCTGTACACTCAACTCAGTTCCAGGCTCAACGTACCATGGAATCGAGCAAGAACAAAAGTGCTACGCATTTCCTCAACGACCGGCTTAATGTCCCCTTTAGAATTGTTTCGACCGGCCTACACCGCAGACTACGATCATTACGCGCATTGCAGAGCTTCTGGAAATCGACGTGTCACGCCCGCGAATTGATTTTAAAACAAACTTCCGCCCTTCGCGTTTGTGGCAAATGTTCCGAGAAAATACGGGAACAGGTTCGTGTTCCGGCCTCGAGAATTTAGCAGGCCTTTCGTATTCTGAGTCTTTTAGTTGTTAGTGGCAGGTAACTAAACGCATGATTATAGCCGAGGCTCCTTCCGGAAGAGTAGATCAAACTTTAGCTGTGGCTCCTTAGTTTGATTGCCCTCTTTGAATTATGGGCGAACACTGGGCGGGAGCACTACTGTCAGCGCCAGAAAGACACAATGGTCGCTTGCTGTTCGTATCTCTCTCAGCGTGCAGTATTGAGAAGGTTACTGGTGAAATCGTTCTATTCCAAAATCAGTGCAAGTGCTTCCTTTTCAAGAGTATCCTTTTGATCAGCGACCATAAACCGACATGACGCGAATAGAATGGGTCTTTCTCCGCCTATTAAATCTCGGTGTTACAAATGCAGCTCAAACTTTAAAGGGAGCTGATTTGACGCTTAACAAAAGTTGCATCGTGAAGTCGTCATGCATAGGAGAAACCTCTGCAAGGATGAAGCGCCCCATGAAGCTCTGTAACTTTTTTACGCGTTGTGAAATTGGTGCCTTTGCGATTGCTTCTACTTTTCTTTGGGCGGATGGCGACTGTTGTTGTCAAATCAAGTGTACCTACTTATTTTATCTTAAAAAATACAAAACATTTGCAGGTTCCAAAATCTATTTTAAAACAACATGTGTATGCCGTTGATGAGCACCTTTTAGGGTTTCCACTATGCACTGCGTTGTCGACTCCAGTTATCAAAATCTAGCCAGCTTAGACTCTCATGTGCCTCCCTTGGGCCTCAAGACATATTTTTATTTCTCGTTTGAAACTTGCTGACGCTGATGATACGCCACAAGGTGGTCTATTTTACTAAAACAAACTTTTGTTGGAATTGATTGTGACATACGTTCTGAGAAGTTCACGATAGCGCAACCTTCTGATAAGCATCTTTGAGGTACAATTCTCGGTGAACCTGATTGCTCCGGAGAACTTGGTTCACAACTCTTTATCTCGCTCAAGATAGTGCATGTTTTCACTCGAGCAGCTGTGTTTAAGTTAAAATATCCGAACATCTGCATCCCTTGACCGACTTACTTGTGTTATGAAGCAGTCGGATGAAACGGCTTTAAATGTCATGGCTAATGGCGAAAACGTCAACAGGAACTAGGACACGAGACAGCGTGAAGTAGGACACGAGCGAACCTTATTTCAACAGGTTTTAATAAACCACGATAGCTAACGTAAATGGAGAAACATACGCTACATTTGACTGCCGCTGCGATACATTGGCGGGGTCATGTCACTGTTCAAGCTCCAAACTGAAACTAATGATGCAGTTTTTTTCTGTTTTTTTTCTTTACTTTTGCCTTGCCGAATTTAGATGATCATTCACGGTTTTCCTATCTTTGCTAATGCTGCTTGACTTGGCACTGAGCTTTGCTGAAAAGACCGACACTAGGTGTCCATCGTTTTTGTATTTAGGACATCTAGTGTTATCATATCAGCATGTACACAAACCACGTGGCTCCCGGCACCGGCAAACAGCGCAACTGCCTGGGAGCTTCCGCAAACTAGTACGTTGCCTCAACAGCGGACGTTATCACAGCTGCTTAATGATGATCTTGGAATTTTTCTGCTGCTGCTTCCATGGCTACAACAACTCCCCGATCTCGTTTTCAAAATTATCTTAGCCTCTTACAGAGGTTGGACATTTATCAGGTATATATATTTATCCGGCAGAGTGGCCGAACTTGAAGTGATGCCGTTGAGTACATTCTCACCGCCAGAAGAGTTCGCTAACTTCCAGAGTGACTTAATGAAGTAGGGAGACATGTTCTAAAGTTGACAAAACCTGGTGTTGAACTTCTCGTGACGCTCTACGCATATTGGAGTGTCCTAATCTCCATGTACAACCTTAATATCTTGTTGACAAACACAGTCCCCAAACATTTCACCCATCTCACCGACCAGTTTCCCAAGCAACATTTTTTTTTTCACGATATTATTTTATTTAGCAATATTCTCGAATCAAATGGTTTCTTTTTTTACTTTTCAGAACGGACTCCCAGAATTATAAAGCACAGCTTTCATCTTTTACATATGACCTTTATATTATAGTTGATCGGCGTTCAAATGTAATCACCTGCACCTTACTGGACTTTTTCAACAGCTTTTCATGAGGTATCTCGCAAATATTACAATTGAAACTCAGTGAACCATACATTAATTGTAGCGCGCCAAACGTAATATATTCGGTTCTGACTGAAGGCAGGCAACTGGTACCACTATAGCTTTTTATTTGAAATCTTGTTTCTGTTATTTAAGGAGACCAAGATGGCTTAGTTTGGGTTCCTTTGATATTTATACCCTAAATAGATGACCGGGCATCTCCACCATCTTCTCTAAAAAATATTTGTTTGTTATATATTAAAAACTATAGCCAGTTTCTCAGATGCATACCTACTACAAAACGATATTAACGCAACTTCTCTTTGCTGGGAGTCAGCGGTCGATGGAACTGAACTTAACTGAATATAAATCTATGCGAGTATCTCAATGTACACAACCAAGCCGGACGACTATATTCATGGCATCTCTTCGTGAAACTAGCTTCTAGATCAAGAAGCTTACGAGTTTGTAGCATGTGCGACCTCAAGTAGGCAACACACAAAGAAAACTTACATTGCTAACCACTTGCTAGCATATTTGAAGAACCATTATTCATTAGACCTGATATGACTGGAATTTATGCTTTTATAAAAAATTTATATACGACCTAAATTGTAGTATGTGCGATCCTAATTAGGATAATCATCCTAGCTACCACTAGTCACCCCAGTTGAAGCCATAGGATAGGCTCGCCGGGCAGATTGGATGAAAAAAGAAAAAAAACGAAAAGATGCAGTACGCCGTCTTGGACAGTCACGACTTTACTGATAGTACAAATCTCTGCACACGCTTTTTCTACGATCGCAAAAGTCAATGTAATCTTAGCAAGATATATAGCAACGTAGAAATATGAATTCCCTCATCATATAGACGTGGCGATCGCTGGGAATGCTAACCTTAATTACTCTTAACAAGTGATAAATTTGCGTCAAAACATGGACATCCTTCGTTCATGTCTTTAAATACAGTGTGCACCAGTAATACCTTGAACTTGAGTACTCGAATAAAATGCGCAAAATAATAAATCCGGGTGATGTTGGAGGACACACATACCAAGAAAGCACCACAATAGTTAAAGTAAACAAAGACGACGTCACGAGCGTTTCCGCACTCTTAGAAAAAAAGGAGTCCAAAGGCAGTCGCTGCTTCGCATGACTCTCTTCGGTGCCTCCATGACTCCCTTTGACACTTCACGACTCTCTCTTAGAGAGGCAATGATTCGTGTGACTTCCTTTTTTTGACTCTTCCACTTCTCATCGAAAGTCACAGGTCAGCAGCATTTTGTGCATATTATTCGTTTTCTAATTTATTTTTCCAGGTATTAGATGGCGAATAAATTTCGTGAATAGGTCGTTCCACAAAGTAGCTATTAACAAGTATACACACCCCACTAACCTATGTATGTATGTATTTCTGGCGGCAATTGCTATTTTTAACGAGCGCCTATAAAATAGACATGCCAATAAAGAAAAGAAAGGTAAAGAGAAAGATAATGAAAATAAAAGAAACTAGAAAGTCAGACATGGTTCGTAGTCACTCTAAAGTATCACGAGTGGACTGTCCACCATGCCTCGAGCCTCCTCTTTGAGCACACCACATGTTTGTTCTCCTCCGTAAAACGCTACCCAATTTTTATTTTTATTTCTCAAATTGTCACTTACATTTAACGCTTGGTGGGCGAATATAAATGCTAAGAGTAAAGCACAGAAATAACTTAGTAAAATGTGCCAGCATTGCATAAAAACCACATGTCACAAAAAAAGCCACAATATATTAGATCAGTAATACCGTTGCAAGACAAGACACTTTCAACGGGTGGTTTTGGTTTTGGCTGGGATCTGGATCAGTCGTCTGCCATCGTCTCCACGCAGAAATTGCTCACGTCATCGTCGTGAGTTGCTCCACACTTGCGTGCTTTGCAGTAACTACCCTTTTATTTATATGGCTACTTATCGGACACAACCAGTAACGAAAGAACTAAGATTTTGATGGCACCGGGAGTGAGCGAAAAAACCCACCCCGACGAAGTCAAGTGAACGCAGGTCGACGTACGTCGAACGCCCTCGCAAGATAAAGGTGTGGAATTTGTTTGTAAGTTGGAGAACAGCTACAACGACTAGTACTCAGATTTTATAAAACCATTTCGTCGCCGTTCGCTATTTTCAATGAGGCTAACGGTGGTACCTGACGACATTTGCTGTCCTAGAAGGCGTTCAGGCTCAAACACGCACCTCTTGCTACGGCGCTGTGATGAAATTGACCAAGGGAACGAGGGTGTTATAGAAGTGAAGTACTATTAGCCTAAATTGTTGTTCTAGAGGCTGCGAACTAATGCACGCAGTGAGCTGGCACGGCGCTTCGGCGTACGCCTCGACCTGCGTTCACTTCGCCACTTCTGAGTTTTTACCCTGCTCCCCTGACAGCAAAATGTTAATTGTTCTTGGTTATTCGCTGGGTCTTTGCCATGACGAGAAGAACAGCCAGGGTACTTACAGCATCGCGAACATTATCATCGAGATAGTTTGGAGCAATCTACGACGACGTAAGCGATAGCGGTAGCGGGGAGGCGATGGCAGCGAAACAAAAACCGAAAGCAACCCGTTGACAGCATCCTGCTCCAGAGAGAACCTGAACCACTAGTGGGCAGACATTGTTCAGGCGACTGGGAACTTTTATGGGCAACAACGGATGGGTATATCGTATGGATTTGAAATAATGGATTTTATCGTCGACGATTCTATTAATATTCAACGCTTGAAGAGGAGGACGCAGCTTTCATTTGGTGAACCAGACAAATCGAACGTTTCCAAACGTACTCTCGCCAAGTCGATGACGATGACGTCAGAA
>JAZHYW010020044.1:0-14686 GCA_037355805.1 Ixodes ricinus | reverse complement strand
TACAAGGTGTCGCATAACCTTAGGAAAATAACAATTACGTACGATGTCAGCGTTGTTTCCTCCGCTTCGACACAGCTGGCAAAGAAACGTCTGTTCAATGCTCGAGAGAACGTCACTTAGTACACAGCTAGTGCCTCCCTAAATGTTTGTTTTACGCGATTCCACTAACGTGCGGGCGCGTGTATATTGGACAGATTGGGCGGTGTCACAACGAAAGATGGCGCTGTGTAGCATCGTTGACGTCGGTTCTACGTAACAAAAGCGGGGACATGCGGTGCGAATGTGACCCCGGTTAAAATGAAAAAAAAAAATTATTAAAATAGCCAGAATAACAAGATTGAGAGGAAATAGTCGAGAAGCGCATTTTTTATAAAGTCATCAGGGGGAACCGGCTCCCACTGCGTCAGCATCGCCTGCTGATATTACTAAATGTCAAGGTTTTCTTGTTTTCTAGATGGTTTTGTGGTATGTTCATGTTGAACTCATACGAATGTTTAAATCATTGTCATTTGTTGTTTGTGTTTATGGGTTGCTTTTATCACATGGGGCTGGCAGAGATGGGAAAAAGTGTTCACGCAGATGTTTGCTGGGTGGTTTGCCTTGATTAAATCAGTTCGAAGGTTAGCGGCGGTCCGTGTTGTATGTATCGCTTCTCGTCCGTGTTTTTTTGTTGTTTTTTTGCGTTCTAAAATTTTTTTAGGTTGACTGTTTTTTTCTTTAAAAGTGCGCAAAGGGGCGGCGTAATGCTCATGCAAAAATAACAAAGCATGTGTAAGAAAAAGCGTATATACCTACTGACCAGACGCAGAGATCTAGCATTAGATTTGCAATTAGCGTATGTCTGTGCCTATCTCTCTCGGCCGCTCCATTTTTCGGTCAGTGAGCATGTGTCCCACAAACATGCAAGTTTTTCTTAGTTTCCTTCACTGTTTGATATGCTTGCATGTTATGCTACAAAATTAACGAAAGAAGTGGAAGAATGAAAACGAAGCTTACCTCTCCGTTTAGCAATGCATTTTATTTCCATCAATGATACATCAATGGAGGAGACCATGGAAAAAAGCTGTGTCGAGACAGCTTGACGAGCCCATGGCCCCCTTATTGTCAATGAAATACAACTTGATGATGCAAAAAATGGTACAAGAGCAAACATTGAGAAATTATACAATCAAAATACAAGCACTGTCTGAAAGCACAAACAGTAAGACCATACTTTTATGGTTTCAAATCTAAAAACACACCGCGAAGTTCAGAGAAAGACATTTCTGCAATGTTAAATTTTTTTCCCTCTAGCCAATTTAGTATTTTAGGGAGCGTATATTTTAACATTTGATACCCATAGTTATTATTACATTTAGATACTTTCCAGCATTCGACGTGTCGAGTAGTGTACGTAGGTATACGGCACTGTAGGGAGGCTAACTCAGAAAAGAAGCTTGAGTGTCTTCTTTGTTCCAACTTAAAAGAGGAAGTGAGCCTATAATTATATAGTTGTTTTATATCAAGTACTTGGAAGCGTTCAAATAGTTGTTGAGTGTGAGAGTGGTAGGAAACATTTGAAATAATTCTCAACATTTTTTTCTGCAACAAATATAGTTTCTCTAGGTTTGTAAACGTGGTAGTGCCCCAAACAAGGTGGCAATAACTTAGACTGGAATAAAACAATGAGTTGTAAATTAATAATTTAACGCTGGTTGGGAGTACAAACTGATGACGATGTGTTAGTCCAATAACACGTGATAATCTTGAAATAACACTATGTACGTGTGTGTCCCATAACATATTTTCTGAAAAGAGAACTCCTAAAGTCTTAAAAGAACTAAGCATTTCTATTGGGCATGAATTCAAAAAAATGTGTTTGTTTAATTCTATTATTTTATTCTTTGGCCGAAAAAGTACTGCTTTTGTTTTATTAGTATTGATCTTCAAGCAGTTACACTGTGCCCAAGCCTCAAGCTGAGTTAAAGCCATGTTAGCCCTGTCTATCAACTCATTTCCGTTTGTACCTGAAAAAGACACTAGTATCATCTGCATAGATGATGAATTTTGTCACGGAGTTGATATTGATAATGTCATTTATGTAAATGTTGAAAAGGAAAGGTCCAAGTATGCTGCCTTGTGGGACTCCGGCGGTAATATGTTTGATTTCAGAACTATAACCAGCTATATTTACGTACTGTTTACGATGTTTCAAGTATGATTCTATTAGTTTTAAAGGAGTTCCTCGAATACCGTGGTATTCTAATTTTTTAAGAAGAATGTTGTGGTCTAAATAATCAAACGCCTTCGTAAAGTCTATAAATACACCTAGCATTAAGTGCCCCTCTCAAACTCTCGCAAAATGCATTCTTTTTGTTCAAGTAGTGCTTTCTCGGTCGACTTATTTTTTCGGAATCCAAATTGAGAAGAACTCAATAAATCATATTTATCAGAAAAACTTACTAGGCGATAATGCAATAATTTTTCGATGCATTTTGAAAATACCGGTAAAATTGAAATTGGTCGATAATTGCTTATTTTATTTTTATCTCCCTTTTTAAAGAGCACAGTTACTTTAGCTATTTCCATATTTTTGGGAAATATACCGCTAGTTAAGCTCAGATTAAAAATGTAAGTTAAGCAAGGGGCTATAATATCTGAAACATATTTGACCGGTTTAATCTGGACATCGTCTGGGTCACAGCTGGTGCTGTTTTTTAACTGTGAAATAATGGAAACTACTTCAGCTTCATTAACAGGATGAAAAAAAATAGAACTACTGTTTCGAGATTTTAAATATTTGCAAGCGTCTTCTGTTGAACTCATATTCACCGGATCTACAAAATAGTCATTGAAGGCATCTGCCAACGAACATTGGGCTAGCCGTGCGCCATTATGAAATATATGGTCAATTTGGCAGTGCGTCTCAGAACGGGCAAGTACCGAGTTTAATATGTTCCATACACGGTCCGTGCGCCCAAAAGTTGCTTTAAAAGAATCAGAGTGGTACCGTGATCTTGCATTTCGTATTTCCTTAGTTAATTGATTACGGTACGACTTGAATATTTTAAGGTTGACTGGGTCTCTTGTTTTGATAAATTTGTCGTATAGGACATTTTTTATATGAATCTTACCTAAGATATCTGGTGTAATCCAAGGCTTACGAATGTTCCGTGATATTTTTAGTTTCTTGTAGGGAAATTTTTGTTGGTAAAGTTTTTTGAAAATAATGATAAAAGTATTATACGCCTCATCGACAGTTTCCTTTTCGTACACTGCACTCCAATCCGTATTTGACAGTGCCCGTCTAAAGCTCTCCAGACTGTCAGGTGTTATATATTGTAACTTAGCAGTTTGTTTCACTTTCGGCCTATCTAAACTGTCAGTGTCTACGGATATGAAAATTGGAAAGTGATCACTAAGATCGCATCTGACCACACCAGCTTTCACATTAATAGAAGCAAAATTTGATATAAATAAGTCGAGTAGTGTTTCGGAGTTTGAGGTAATTCTTGTAGGGCTCGTTATTACATTCATACAGCCATTTAATTCAATAGTATTTTTAGTTCTCTTTGATGGGAATGATCAAATAACATATTTATGTTGAAGTCGCCTCCACATATTAGATTATACCGATTCGTGTTTGTAAACATTAGGAATTGTTCCAGAAACAAAAAAAAACTCGGAAAAACTACCGTCTGGCGGGCGGTAGAACACTGAGAAGACAGTTCGATTTGCTCGTAAAGAAAGCACTTCGTAATCTTTGGTTGTACAGCAGTATTCCGGGATTGGCTCACAATCGATGCAGTCTTTAATCAGCATTGATACGCCTCCGCCACGAGACCTAGTACGGTTCAAAAGATGAGTGGTGTACATAGGCAATTTGAAAACATTTATGTCATCGGAGTACCACGTCTCCGATAGCATTACTACATCAAAAAAATTATCAAACTGAACAAAAAATCTTCAAGATCTGCTATCTTATTTTTTGCAGATTGCGTATTGAGGTGGAAACATTTCAAAGACGGTTTGTATCCAAGATAATGCTTTATTTCTGACGGGAGAAAACTTTCCATGACTGTGCTGTATTTAAGCTGGCTAACGGTGCTTTCATAAGTTACACAATCAAAGCGAGGTCAGCTTCACTAGTTATTTGAACAACACCAGACTTTTCGACCTTCCTCATGAGAATTTTTCCTTGTGACACCCATAAGTACTTCCAGTTGTTGGCCTTCTTTTTTTCAGTGGCTTTTCCATGCAGCAGTTTGTACTCCGGGCATAGATGTTCATTCACATACACCGGTCCTGAATGCTCGAAACCCAAATCGGACGTTGTCAGCCTGCTTCGTTTCGATGACAAAAGGACCTTATCACGGACGTTGTGGGAGATGAACCGTACAATCACGTTCGGTTTTGCTTTGTCTTTTGTGGGCACACGGTGGATAACATCGATGTCTGTGTTTGCAATTTCTACGCCTATTCCGTAGTCTGCTGGCACGATCCTGGCCCGGAAACTAGACAAACCATATGGCCGCTCAGAAGACTAGCACAACACGGCCATCCATGCTGTGGGACCGAGCGGCGATGGCACTCCAGAGTGCTGCTGTCTGAACGTAAGCGCAAGACATCCAGCTCTCTGTTGAGCTCTCTCAGTCCATCGCTCTTATCACCGGCCCTTGAACTGCCTAACTTATACCCAATTTCTGTGCGTCCCGAGGAGGGACGGCTCGCTTCCTTTAGGGTTACAGAACGAGCCCTCTCTATCGGAAAACAGGAGAACCGTTCACTGCCAAATCGCCTCCTGTTGGACCACCAGCAAACTATTAATATGTTGTCTTGTAACAAAGTTTCTGCTGCTTGGTTTCATCTTTATATGGACAAAGGTGCATCGGTACGTGAAACGCCGGAGAAAAAGCCACCGCCGCTAAGTGAGTCCCAGTATACGAGCTTGTTTTTAGAAATAATGAATATGCACTGTTGGCTGCTCTAGTAGGAACTCTAAAGAGAAGTGCGTCTGTGGATACCGTCGTTAGGTCACCTATACGAAGAGTCATCGCATCGCTGTCGATCAAGATCGCTGGAGCTCTCAGCACAGCATAATGGGAAATGCCCATGTCCCACATGACTCTGAGGTTGGCCTTGGCCGCCTTGTTTTGTTCCAGGTGGACGGCCGCAGTTCCAGCTAAGCTGCAGAAGGTGAAATAATAGTGAATATTAGCACGCGCAAAACTGTTCTAAGTCACTAAAAGAATGAGCGGTCCTATATGAATCACAGTACACTCGCCGCCACAAATGCGACCTCTTATCGAAACCTATTGTATTCTTATGTACCTTACATCTTACAAGGACGAGCTATCGCCAATGTCTGCTTGGACAGTGATACACGTATTGGTACCTATAAAAGTATCTATACTGAGTGACAACTTTGCTTGGCAGTGAAGCCAAACCTATTGGTACCCGTCCACTCGCGAACATTGAGCGCTGATCATGGCTCTGCTTGCGCTGTCTTCACTTAACTTCCCTTGTCGAAAATAAATAAAAATGTTGAACCAAAATATAAATGTACGATATAACGTGACTACTGGCGTAGTGACGTAACATTATTACATTTCTTGGTGTCACCGTGTGAAGTGTAATCTCAGTGTTAGCATGATGTATATCTCGTTAGATGACGCCAGGTTTCGTATGACGGTTGTATTGTCATATATTTGTAGATGTATTTTATTATCCCGTGGTGTAAAAAATACTTCAAGGTAATCGTTGTGACGAACATTTTTCAGCACAATTTCAGACGGGAGATTTATTTTCCCTAGCGAAAGAGGCGCACCTGGCAGCAGGACTAGCATCGATGATTGCACGAACATCCTTGGTATTTTCAAGTGTCAGGTTTATTGTTTCTTCTTTATACACAAAGAAAGGCGGGAAGGGAAAAGAATTTCAAATACTGCTTGATAAAGCTCCTTCGTCCCCCCCTCCGGTGCATCTGCTGCAGCATAAAAAATTATATTTAAAAAAATCAACATTAAAAAAGTTAGCAATCATGTGGAAACACGCTCAGGTAACTGAGTATTATAAAAAGTGCAATCCATCGTGAACACAATCGCTTCATCACAGATGACTGAAAAAAATCTATCAATTTAGGACGCCTTTATTTTGATAATATATGATGTGCGTGACTCACTGACAGTTTATTCTGTCCGAATGAACCGTTCTTCTGAGATCACGTCGGCTGTCAAGCGCCTGAAATAGCGACACGAGAGCGGGCGATCCAGGCACGCCATCGGAGAGCAAGCACTTACGCATCGTGTTTTGCAGGTACTGTTGCGCTCCTTTTTCTCTTGCTTATACTTGTCTGGATCGCCTGCTGGATTGCGCGGTGTCAGTTTGTGCAAGTGCTCAAAATGACCACTATAAAAGAATTGGCCAAGATTTTGTCGGAACTTTCGACAAAACTGGATGTGATGAGCACTAAAGTAAACACCGAGCTATCGGGAATGTCAATGGCGATGGACTTCATGAACAAAGGATTTGAAGAGTTTAAGACAACGATGACAACTGTCACAAGAGAAATAAAGGAACTGAAAACCGAGCAACAACAACTAAAAAAGAAAACCAAAATCTTGCAAAGGAGTTGGAAGACATGAGGCGCAGCGTTGTGGAGATGAAACAATACAGTCGCAGAAATAACCTGGAAATTAAAGGGCTTCCGTACAATTCTCACGAAAACCTTGCTGAGATGATGACTGACATTGGAACTAAAATAGGCGTAGAAATTGCAAACACAGACATCGATGTTATCCACCGTGTGCCCACAAAAGACAAAGCAAAACCGAACGTGATTGTACGGTTCATCTCCCACAACGTCCGTGATAAGGTCCTTTTGTCATCGAAACGAAGCAGGCTGACAACGTCCGATTTGGGTTTCGAGCATTCAGGACCGGTGTATGTGAATGAACATCTATGCCCGGAGTACAAACTGCTGCATGGAAAAGCCACTGAAAAAAAGAAGGCCAACAACTGGAAGTACTTATGGGTGTCACAAGGAAAAATTCTCATGAGGAAGGTCGAAAAGTCTGGTGTTGTTCAAATAACTAGTGAAGCTGACCTCGCTTTGATTGTGTAACTTATGAAAGCACCGTTAGCCAGCTTAAATACAGCACAGTCATGGAAAGTTTTCTCCCGTCAGAAATAAAGCATTATCTTGGATACAAACCGTCTTTGAAATGTTTCCACCTCAATACGCAATCTGCAAAAAATAAGATAGCAGATCTTGAAGATTTTTTTGTTCAGTTTGATAATTTTTTTGATGTAGTAATGCTATCGGAGACGTGGTACTCCGATGACATAAATGTTTTCAAATTGCCAATGTACACCACTCATCTTTTGAACCGTACTAGGTCTCGTGGCGGAGGCGTATCAATGCTGATTAAAGACTGCATCGATTGTGAGCCAATCCCGGAATACTGCTGTACAACCAAAGATTACGAAGTGCTTTCTTTACGAGCAAATCGAACTGTCTTCTCAGTGTTCTACCGCCCGCCAGACGGTAGTTTTTCCGAGTTTTTTTTTTGTTTCTGGAACAATTCCTAATGTTTACAAACACGAATCGGTATAATCTAATATGTGGAGGCGACTTCAACATAAATATGTTATTTGATCATTCCCATCAAAGAGAACTAAAAAATACTATTGAATTAAATGGCTGTATGAATGTAATAACGAGCCCTACAAGAATTACCTCAAACTCCGAAACACTACTCGACTTATTTATATCAAATTTTGCTTCTATTAATGTGAAAGCTGGTGTGGTCAGATGCGATCTTAGTGATCACTTTCCAATTTTCATATCCGTAGACACTGACAAATTAGATAGGCCGAAAGTGAAACAAACTGCTAAGTTACAATATATAACACCTGACAGTCTGGAGAGCTTTAGACGGGCACTGTCAAATACGGATTGGAGTGCAGTGTACGAAAAGGAAACTGTCGATGAGGCGTATAATACTTTTATCATTATTTTCAAAAAACTTTACCAACAAAAATTTCCCTACAAGAAACTAAAAATATCACGGAACATTCGTAAGCCTTGGATTACACCAGATATCTTAGGTAAGATTCATATAAAAAATGTCCTATACGACAAATTTATCAAAACAAGAGACCCAGTCAACCTTAAAATATTCAAGTCGTACCGTAATCAATTAACTAAGGAAATACGAAATGCAAGATCACGGTACCACTCTGATTCTTTTAGAGCAACTTTTGGGCGCACGGACCGTGTATGGAAAATATTAAACTCGGTACTTGCCCGTTCTGAGACGCACTGCCAAATTGACCATATATTTCATAATGGCGCACGGCTAGCCCAATGTTCGTTGGCAGATGCCTTCAATGACTATTTTGTAGATCCGGTGAATATGAGTTCAACAGAAGACGCTTGCAAATATTTAAAATCTCGAAACAGTAGTTCTATTTTTTTTCATCCTGTTAATGAAGCTGAAGTAGTTTCCATTATTTCACAGTTAAAAAACAGCACCAGCTGTGACCCAGACGATGTCCAGATTAAACCGGTCAAATATGTTTCAGATATTATAGCCCCTTGCTTAACTTACATTTTTAATCTGAGCTTAACTAGCGGTATATTTCCCAAAAATATGGAAATAGCTAAAGTAACTGTGCTCTTTAAAAGGGAGATAAAAATAAAATAAGCAATTATCGACCAATTTCAATTTTACCGGTATTTTCAAAATGCATCGAAAAATTATTGCATTATCGCCTAGTAAGTTTTCTGATAAATATGATTTATTGAGTTCTTCTCAATTTGGATTCCGAAAAAATAAGTCGACCGAGAAAGCACTACTTGAACAAAAAGAATGCATTTTGCGAGAGTTTGAGAGGGGGCACTTAATGCTAGGTGTATTTATAGACTTTACGAAGGCGTTTGATTATTTAGACCACAACATTCTTCTTAAAAAATTAGAATACCACGGTATTCGAGGAACTCCTTTAAAACTAATAGAATCATACTTGAAACATCGTAAACAGTACGTAAATATAGCTGGTTATAGTTCTGAAATCAAACATATTACCGCCGGAGTCCCACAAGGCAGCATACTTGGACCTTTCCTTTTCAACATTTACATAAATGACATTATCAATATCAACTCCGTGACAAAATTCATCATCTATGCAGATGATACTAGTGTCTTTTTTTCAGGTACAAACGGAAATGAGTTGATAGACAGGGCTAACATGGCTTTAACTCAGCTTGAGGCTTGGGCACAATGTAACTGCTTGAAGATCAATACTAATAAAACAAAAGCAGTACTTTTTCGGCCAAAGAATAAAATAATAGAATTAAACAAACACATTTTTTTGAATTCATGCCCAATAGAAATGCTTAGTTCTTTTAAGACTTTAGGAGTTCTCTTTTCAGAAAATATGTTATGGGACACACACGTACATAGTGTTATTTCAAGATTATCACGTGTTATTGGACTAACACATCGTCATCAGTTTGTACTCCCAACCAGCGTTAAATTATTAATTTACAACTCATTGTTTTATTCCAGTCTAAGTTATTGCCACCTTGTTTGGGGCACTACCACGTTTACAAACCTAGAGAAACTATATTTGTTGCAGAAAAAAATGTTGAGAATTATTTCAAATGTTTCCTACCACTCTCACACTCAACAACTATTTGAACGCTTCCAAGTACTTGATATAAAACAACTATATAATTATAGGCTCACTTCCTCTTTTAAGTTGGAACAAAGAAGACACTCAAACTTCTTTTCTGAGTTAGCCTCCCTACAGTGCCGTATACCTACGTACACTACTCGACACGTCGAATGCTGGAAAGTATCTAAATGTAATAATAACTATGGGTATCAAATGTTAAAATATACGCTCCCTAAAATACTAAATTGGCTAGAGGGAAAAAAATTTAACATTGCAGAAATGTCTTTTTCTGAACTTCGCGGTGTGTTTTTAGATTTGAAACCATAAAAGTATGGTCTTACTGTTTGTGCTTTCAGACAGTGCTTGTATTTTGATTGTATAATTTCTCAATGTTTGCTCTTGTACCATTTTTTGCATCATCAAGTTGTATTTCATTGACAATAAGGGGGCCATGGGCTCGTCAAGCTGTCTCGACACAGCTTTTTTCCATGGTCTCCTCCATTGATGTATCATTGATGGAAATAAAATGCATTATTATCAGTATACCATCTCTGAACTTTTCTGGAAGCTTCATCATGGCTCAGAAAGCAAAAACCAAGTTAACATAACCACTTTAGATTCTTAAAAGTGCTCTTTCCTTATGTACCATCCCGAAAGTGCCGGGTGCAGAAATTCATCTTTGAAATGAGAACTATATAGTCCTCCCTAAACAGAGGAACGCTTTTGTAACTTTTGTTACATTGGAAAGGGAAGCTTTCGTCCTTCAAAGCAGGCAAGAAAAGTTCCTTTGTTGTCTGCAGCTCATAATGGTGTCCCCGAATCGAGCGAACCGAGCTCAACAAGTCTTAAGCAGGACGCCAGCCATATTGTCCAGTTTGAGAGAAGCAACCAATTAAAGTGTAATACCAGTTTCCGCCATTTGTGTTTATTTCCGAAGCAAGCTCCCTCCGCGGATAAAGAAACTTTCACTTTGAAAGTGGTCACTCAGGCTTCTCAGAAGAAAAGTGCACTGGCGCACACCAGCTCGAAGCACCTGGAGAACTCGCGCTGCAGAACCCTGGTATCCTGGATTCAATTTTTACCCCTGCCCGATTTTATCTGGATAAGCATCGTATCGGTGTGCGGTCATGTATCACTACCGCGTGGTGCACGCTAAAACCCCCAACCTAGTAGTTTACGGCAGTGACCTTTGCTATTCCTCGAGCGACACTTTTTTCGTCAGCAGCGAAATTGACGGTGGACTGGTAAACCATTCGGAAATCCAAAAGCTGCTCTCACAAAAGCAAACTTGAAGCAGTCTCTCGGATCGCTGTTGCATGGTAACCAGAAAATATGAAGAAGCGTGAGAGATGGTTAAATTACTCGCCACCAGATGGCAGGGTCAAGCAGAGTAACTGCAAGTAGCGAGGGTAGGTGTCGCTAGGGAGCACTCAATTCATTGGTCACTGAAAATTTTATATTTGCTCACGCCACCACTGTGCTTCGTCCACCTTAGTCGTAAATGCATGCACTTACATTACGCGCACTACAAGCATCCGCTGAACGTATACAAGGAGCTCATACTTATCCACAACACATACGAACATCTACGTAAACTTACACCACCCCGATTTTCGTTTATAAACTCTGCACTTCCGTCTTTTATACTCATCGTTTTAATTGTGCTGGCTCCATCGGTGAGGTTTCTCGGTAGGTTGAACGGCTCAGGATATGAGTCTCTTTGTAAAAAGTGAATGGTCATGACGGAATTATTTGCAAAAGCCGACAAAACTAGCCACATCAGTGCGGTTTCAAGCCATGTGTTTGCTTACCCGCAGGGCATGTCGTAAAATGGCGCGAAGGACGTGAGGTTTTTTTTTATTTTTTTGTTTTAGTCTTTTTTTTGTGTGTGTTTGCGCTCTTTTCGTGCCGTTGCCATTTTCTTTTTTCATCAATTTCTATGATATCCCTGAGACCCCCCAGAGCGCAATCGCAATCTCGGAGGGAAAAAAAGACACCGTAGACTACAGTCACATTGGCCAAGGCATAATAGAATGTTTCGATACGAAACTAGCGGTTGAAAATGGCTATACGCAGGTCAATCGACGGCCCCGTAATCCCTCAAGCGGTTTTAAACTTTTAATGTTAGGTAAAATGTAAACCTAGGCAGTTTACTTTATCTTATGTCGTGTTACAACACTGTCAAGCGAACGCACGGTCAAACCGGCGACAATTACAGTCTTCGTTCAAAACGCACAACACTGTTTTTGCGATGTTGCCGCTATGTTGCTGTTACCCTAAACAACACCATGTTGATTTCCGATTGGTACTCGGCATCTCAAATTATAAGTGAACTTAGCACAGAAGACATACAGGCAAGCGGCAGCAAAAACCTGTCTGTCTTTTGAGCGCAGTTTCCGCTTTATCCATACAGTCGTCAAACTCGACATGTCGTTCCGCTAGTTCCGCAATCCACAGACGGCCATTTTAAACCAGTGTACGTAGCGCTGCTGGCACTGCCTCAAAACCGGGCTGTTTCTAAAGAAAGTATTTTATCATTGAACAAAATTAGTGGTAAAAATGTCAATGCAAGCAAGGTGTTCTGCATGGTTGGACTATTAGCGGAGTTATACAGGGCCTTTACTGCCACTGAAGCTCAATGAAGCCAACAACCTTTAAAGAACGCGGGCCACATACTCGAAAAACAAAACACAAAGAAGGCGAAGCGGGAAGGCGGAACTTTCCTCACGTCTGTGCGGAGACGGAGAAACACGTCTTGTTCCTTCCTTCTTTTGTCCATTATGGGGTGCGTCAATACAAGGGAGGAAGAAATGACTTTGCTACCATTTTCCTTCTTTTTTTCTTAAAGAGTAGTAAATAAATCGTGAACATTCTCCTGCTTTCATACGACGGTATATTGCATGCTTAAATTTTGGGAAAAATTAAAGTACAAATCATTTCAGCGTCTCATTTGATTTGTAGAATCATGCATATAAACCCTAAGCCTGGGGTCTCAAACAAGCGGCCCGCTGGCAACCGGCTGTGAGCACAGGTATCAATAGGTGGAGGGCTAGGAATGGTAGGCGCCATAATATTCTCATCTCGCCGAGAAATTTCCTCTCGAAACGTAGCTGTGCTCTTATAATATAATAAACTAGCATATAGTGTATACTATTGCTTTTAGTCTCCTTGTGATTCGTTTTAATTTAATCTTCATGGCTTTTTGTCATGGTAATCACCGCACGTCCAACACTTCCGTTACAAGAATGCACTTAAGACGCACATCGTACGCACGTACTCTCCCTCAGCATGAGCAACTGTCAAATTTAGAGCTATGAGAGCCCGAGATTTTCTCCTTCATAAAATATGACCATGAAAATACGAGTGTTTTCTAACTGTTGTTGAGATCATCAAAAAAGCAAAAACTATAATGAGGAGATTTCTTTTTTTTTTTGTTGAGGCATGTCTAGCTTGATTAATGTCGTAGTACATTTACCAACGATAGCGGCATTGCGTTTGCTCTCTTCTTGTAATAAAACTACCAGCAGGATGGCGGCATGGTGTCATTTTACTATATTTATCACAATGGATAAGAGCCTTTAGTGGTCCTCTAAACAAGACAAAACTAAAGATGAGAGCATGAGGTCCTATCCCAAACAGAAAGGCCGCGGGAGTCCAGAGACATCATTTTGGATGATTTTTGAAATTTATCTGGCTCACCAAGTGTTTCATATAAGCTCGTTCGCGGGCGACCAGCCGCCACCGAATGCCTCAGACACCCTCTTTTACCTCTTCAACGTTAACTATGGCAGCTGGTGCATAAAGGCACACAAGAGGTCGCCGCCGGGCATTTGGTTGCGGAAGTAACGTTTGTGGCGTATATGAGGCCAACCAGGGAGTCGTATTTGCTTGCATAGATTTGCTCAGCGAGGAAATGCAAAAACATTGATCGGGTGCCCACGGCTTTCACGTTTATGTTGCCAAGCCTTTCCAAGTTGTCCCTAATACTTATGTAGCCGCTTACAAAGGGAAGACACACTTGTACGCCGGCGCAATCTGCTAGGTAGTCACGAATGAGTGCACAGCTAGACTGAAGGCTTCGCAGTATATGTGATATCTGATTCAGGCGTAATCTGCGAGAGGTGGTTCATTATAACATTGCCGGCTTTATTTCAAGCCCAGGGCGAAGGAATTATGAGTAAAAATTACATCAACTTGATCATGGTGTCAAAGAGTGATAAGCACATAATATCTGAAGATCTGCTTCCTCGTGATGTGTGTGAGCAAAGATTAGCTCGGATTTGGAAAATTAGGATCCTCCGCCGCTTCTTTCGTTCCTGTTAGAGGTCGCGTATTCTTTCTGCTGTCGTCTGCTGCGGAGGAGGTAGAAAGGAACAAGAAAGAGAAGTCTCACCTGCCCGCCTTACAATGGGGCAAACGTGTCGGACATTCGTTCTAATTTCCGACGAACGCCACGAGACGGTGCAGCCTGACAGAACCGGGTTAAAGCGTTTTTATTAGCGCAGTCCTTCTCAATGCCGCAATTTGCGCTTCCGCGCTAACGCGATGGTCGCCTGCTCGCCCACCGCGCGGATGCTCGCTTATACGTGCGAGAGCAGGGCTGGAGTGGAGTTCTATTTTGAAGAATATTTTGAAAATGTGAGAGATCTAGTACGCTGTGAAGATAATAGTACATCATTTTTCTAATGACTGGGATGTTATTTATTTTTAAGGAATATAAAAAAAAACGAAAACAAAGTCCGGGATAGTTCAGTCGGTAAACCACTTAGCAGAGAATCTATAGGTGGTGGCTTCCAAATCCTGCCGAAAACATTCTTTATTTGAGCATTTTGTGTATTTCCATTAAAAAGTAACGTATTTCGGTATCGATGATTTTTATGTCAAGCGTTACGGTCGGTCCTTACAGTGACACGTAAGAGATCTTCATGGAAATTGGCCAATAAAACAAATCCAAAGTTAAAAGCTCGAGAATTTTAGCGCGAATCGAAGGTTTGCAAGGTTCCCTGATATATTTATTTATTTATTT
>JAZHYW010020043.1:0-31554 GCA_037355805.1 Ixodes ricinus | reverse complement strand
ATACGTATTGCTTTAATTATGCGTCTCGTATGTGAGTCCTGTAATTTGCGTAGAGTGGTGTTTGCGATAGAGCGTTAAGATAACCAAACAAAATTAAGCCTATATTTGTTCCGCTTGTCTCCGTTTCTACAGCACGGCTTCTGATAACTAGGTTTTTTGTGTGTTTTGTTTTTGGTCATCTTGAAGCAGATAACGTTGAGTCATATTTACCTAGCGACAATATTAGTGAACGCTAATGATTGAGCGACTAAGGTTAGCATGTAACAAATAACTGTCGTAATGAGCAGAAACAAAAAGTCTAGTGAGCATTTTTGATGTCACGCATAAGGACAAGCTTGATTTGTGCTTTTCATAGCTCCTGTGCAGTAAAGATGGCAGAAAATGTATCAGCCAATAAGGAGGCGGTTGGGTCAGGCTTGATCACAGCGTGGGAGTCTGATGATGTAATTAGAGCGTACTTTAGATAATCCTCAGTAGTGTGGCCGTTTTCCTCGCTACGAAAATTGCCAACTGTTCAAGTCCGTGAACGAAAGTATAGATGTGGCATGGCCCTCTGACGCGTGTGCCACCATAAAAAAGCAAGAATATATTTGCATTCGATTTTGTACCGACTCCAAAGGCAGAAATATCAATACCATGCCGGGTAATCAGTTCTCTTTTTTCTTCGCTTTGTACTGGCCCATTTGAGATGCATGCAACACAAGCTTTTCTCGATTTAATATCCCTCATTGTTTTAATAAGAAAACTCTAACTTTTGCTGGCATTTACTAGTTCCTATCCGATATACATCCGCATCTTTATAAATGTGAGACAACGTGACTAAATATATATATAAAAAAAATTATTCGCCGGGCGGGGTTAAGATTTACTGCCACTTGTATATTTGTTGATCTTTAACTCGCAGACAGGACATTTGAGTTTGCTACAATCGAGGTAAAGACAAGAAATAAAGACGATGTAAATCATTTTAAAGCTTTAGTTCCAATTGCATTCTATTGAGTTTATGTCTTGTCTTGCCCAGAAAAATATTTTAGTGGCATTTTTATTTATATAACGAGCCGCTCCATTGAATTTCTTTTTCAAAGCACATTTATTGATTACTTAGATCTTCCAATAGATAAAAATTGTCCTGGTTGTGTCTGCATTTCCAGATTTCCCGAAATTTGATTTGTGTTGTTACGCTGTTACGTGGAAACAATAACTCTAAACACTTCCCTCGGACGTAGTATCACTTAATGGTTTTAGCTCAAATAGTAATTTGCAGGGCGAAATCCCAACATAGCGTGTCTTATTTTCGCATTTGACTGATAGTCAAGTTTTATTCAACAGGCTCTCCGTTTTTAATAAGAAAATAATCTTCGAATGTGACCAGTCACTCGCACGTGCAGTAACAGTATGCGTGGTAACCCAGCATAGTTCTCGTATGTTGAGCAAAGTAGTGTACGCGTCTTTCCTATCCTGTCATGTTATTTTGTGTGAACTTCATCTTTGTGTCCGGCTACTGCAAGTAGCACATGCTGCACAAAAGCCGCAGGACATGCGCAGGCTGCCATGGTATAGGTAGAGGTATGAACCAGCTTGAACCGTTGAAACGGTAACCGAAGCGATATTTCGCATGTATGACTAAACCAAAACCAAACCGGAACAAAATAAAAAGCTTGAACTGGGACCCGTACCGAACCGGAATAATGACGGGTACCGGTTCGGTTCGTGTTTGACACTCTGATCAATATAAACATTACTAATGTGTGTAAAAAATTGACAAAATTATTGTGTTTCAGCTGAGAAATGGGGAGACGATGATCAGGTGATCAGCGCACCAAAGATAGGGGCAACAGTGCTTGGGATGGGGCGAGTTGGCTATTGATGCCTTCGATTAAACTGCAAGTGATTACAAATGACGACAATGAGACGATAAATACAACGCGTAAAAAACTGCTCATTTTTTCTTCCACACAAAGGTGAAAAAGCAAAAAGAACTACAAGAGGTGAAAGAGAAAGAGAAGTGACAAAACACAAATAAAAAATTAACGACTGTTTTTTTGCTATTTCCGCCATTCAAAAAGCTCAAACCTACTTCGTTGTCTCTCTCCCATTTCTCCTCTTCCTTCACTTTTCGCTTTTTTTTCTTTTTGCCTTTTTGTGTGGGAGGAACAAATACACAGTTGTTAGTTTACACCTCTTTCTGTTTGTTTCAGTGTCGTCATCTGTAAACCTTCGCAGCGCCCTGTAATTAAAGCCAAGGGACACGTGGAGCGAAAGCTGTCGCTGCAGGACCCAGGAATTATGGTCGCCGCCTGTTTCGATCGAAACGAACATCGTACCGGTGTTGGTTTCGAGGACCACAAGTTTACAGTTGTGCTTGTCGCGCACTGGCCTAGTTTATCGTATACATCTCGGATCAGTGTCGCCATATCTGAAATGCAAATTGACCTCATGCTGTCTTGACTCTCAGTCTAAACGGTCTTTCTCTTACCGACGTTCTAGCGTTGGTTTGCAGGTTGTCGCCCAGAGAGTTTCCCGCTCCATCTAGGTCAGGTGACGTCCCGTGATATCACGACGTGACACTGTGATGTCACGGCGTCCCATGACGCTGTGATGTCACGTGACGACGTGACGTCATGGGACCGCGTGATTCATAGTGGCACAAACTCCCAAAAGCGAAACGGGCGAAACAGGCGAAACAAATAAGCAAGCGCCGGCACAAATACACTAAGCATTCTGTGTCAATCGGTTTCGGTCAAAATATCAAGCTATACGTTTTTTTTTTTTTAAGTTTTTGCAAGTTTCTGATACACTTCATGCTAAATGCAATTGGCGCGTAGAAATAATGATGCTGTCCAAGGATTTTGATAGAACGTCAATAGCATTTCGAGAAACTGCTATTCCTTTTTAAGAAAGAATGTCTCGCGAGCTTCTTTTTCTTCATCAATCTGGCATGCCGTTTATTTCTGTCGAATTGTACTTTCCTAGACCAGAGAACAGCCCTACGGTTACAAATAGAAGTAATGTTCACATTCTCATTGCAGTTACTGTATATCACACCTTTTTTAGTGTGTTTGTATTCGTTTGCATATTCCAGCATTCTCTTGTGTATTCCAGTATTCTAATTCTTGAAATTAATTTTATTGTTTATCTTGTAATAGTTTTAGGTGATGTAAAAAAATGCCTCTGCGAGTAATCAACACTGAAAAAACACATGCATTTCAGTATTTCTATTTTGTTCACTGAAACATGTACATAGAATTCTCAAAATTAGCAAATTTTAGGAACATCTTAGCTGAAAAGGCCAAAATGTTATATATATATATATATATATATATATATATATATATATATATATATATATATATATATAGAGAGAGAGAGAGAGAGAGAGAGAGAGAGAGAGAGAGAGAGAGAGATACTCACTAGTGCACAGAATAAACAGCTCGACTTCATAAAACTGAGTTGAGCAACAATTTCTTTTTAAATGTCTCTTTTTGCAAGTGGATTGTTAATGAGGCTTTCGTCTCTGTTCTTAAACAGATAATTTTATTTTCGAAACAGGCGGTCACATTATTTTTTACGGCATGACGACATGATCACATGCGCAAACGAAGAATCACGCAGTCGCCAACTGCCAACTTCCTTCACATGGTTTCACAAGAAAAGGAAAAAACATATATGTCTACAGAAAGTGTGCGCTGGCGAAACGCAGAAAGCACACAAAAATTATATAGCTTATCAAGACAGCTCCACGTGACTTGCGTCCTGCTACAAACATCACAAGAATTCATACTGACGAAGCGCTCTACGCGGGAAGGAAGTGTTTACTATTTCACCCGAGTTCCATCGCGTCACGATTGTCTGCGCCAGCCGGAGCCGTCGGGGGCAGAAAGAAACGTCGAATGGTACTCCATGTTTCGGAGCGAACATCAGACGTTGTTCGGAGTCAACACGAGCCGGCGCTTGAGCAACTCGTCGCCAGCCGAATGGCCCCTGAAATGGCCCCTAGAGATTCTCCGGGATTTCTGGCCAATCTCGGCCGTCTCGACCACTCGCACACTCGGTTAGGGGCTGTGCTGCGCAGGGATAGATGCGGCCCATATCGAGCTCGTCGAGTTTTCTCGTTGGCGGAGTCAGCCCCCATGCTTCTGAGACTTGGCAAAAGCAGGAGCGTCGAGGGTCACGGTCGCCTACGTCCAAATAAATAGTAAAAAATCGAAATATGGTCCGCCAGTGCGCCCGCCCACCACTTAACGGAGAGTTGAGCACAGAATGCGACTCCTACTGACATTTAACGGACACGATCGATGCGATGCTCAATTAGAGCGCATCCTAAATTGCATCCGGATCCGCTTTGCATCAAATCCGTTTGAAGTGTTTTAGCGGTATAGCATGTCACGAGAACGAAATAACCAAACGCTACTCAAAAATAACATCTTAATCAAACATGGGACTCCCCAGTCGAAAAAAAGGCATCAGCTCGTGATCACGTTTTTAAGCAACTATCATCATTTGTGAACTATTTATTTGATTATAGGATCTATTTCGACGCCATATGTTATGCATATTTGTCCTAGTGTTGTTTACTTATTTATCTGTGCTCGTTCTCTCTTTCGTTTTGTTTTCTACTGTTTACGTAAGCTTCGAATTCGCTCGCCATGTCAAGCTCTTTTGTGCCCCTCCCCTTTATTTTCGTGAACTTATTTCGAATAAACGGTTAAAAACAATCGATCGAAAATAAAATCCTCTTTCACAAGAGTCGCGGCAAGTGTTGCATACTTGTTTCGCTATAACCGGTAGAATGAACCGCTCGTATTTATGCAAATGAGAGGAGACAACGTTTTACGAGCTTCCGAACGTCGTGCATGGTCAGCGGGGCATGACGATCAAAATATCGGCCGGTCGCTGTGTCCAAGCGCTCTGGTGAAGTCCCGGTTGCTGTGCAACATTGAAACAGGCGGTGCGCTCGGGCAACACCGCTTAGAATTGTGAAAGTATGGGTACACCCTCCTCTACCTCTGTAAAACGTGGTCGCACTGGGCGATTGAGGCCAAGCTCGAGATCGAGCGTCCTTCGACGGCTTGATTGGACGCGAGGCCCAGCCGCCTGTTGAAACAGCAGTCGTGACCTAACATGTCGCTCGCTCGACCTCACGGCGGTGACGTCAGATATCAAGCTCGCAGGCTTTGATTCTAGGAGGTGTTGGCTTGGAATGCCACAGTGGCCATTTGTGTCAGGCAGCCCACGTATCGGTCTTGTACGGTAAGCGAAAATATAAGCAGGTCCAACTGAGCGCTAGCCGAATGTGGTAAAAATGCCAGTTGGGGTATCCCCCGGCATGCGAAGCTATGAAACCGACTGCCGGATTCCAACAACCCATCTCAACCTCTTTTTCTAACAGATTAAAAAGAAACACACGTGTCAAAAAAAAATTTTTTGACGCGAAAAAAAAAGTTTTTAGACCAATATTGACGGCGAGAGGTTTATTTGAAATTCTGCGCGCAAAGTCCATGACGTCACGGAATGGTTATTCGTCTTTCGAGCTCAGCGAGATGGTCATTGCTCTTTCCACCTCAACGTGAAGGTGAAGCCCATCCACCTCTCCTCTACGCATCCAAAATGCCGAAAGAGAAAACAAGTGGAAAGGAGATGACTAACTAGTGAATCGAGTCTCGCGCCGTCAATATTGGCACAAAAATCTTTTTTTTTCGCATCAAATTATTTTTTGACAGGCGTGCCCCGAACAATCTGTTTAAAAAAATATGTTTTTTTTTTCTTGTTATGGTTTTCTCGAAGGTGAACCTACAGAATCATCTTCTGCCGGGAAAAACGCCGGTTCTCTGTTTCCATCTTTCCATTCACTCTCGCAAAACTCTCTCCTCTTCTCCCCACAGAAGGTATCTGAGCTACTCTCCACAGAAGGAGCAGGGAATCCCTCCTTCTCGAAGGGAAACGAGCAATCGAGGGAGTATTCTCCTTTGTAGCTGCTCGTCGGCCTTTAAAATACCAAAACCCGACGTGGCTTTTTTTTTTCATCACCCCAGTTTGAACGCTGTTTGTCCAGATCGCATTGCCTCACCCTGGACGTTAAATAACCGCGAGCTTGCTATCGAAGCTATGGGACGACGTTCTTCATTTTACAATGTGCGTGAATTCAAGGCCAAGGCGCGCTTTGCAGAGCCCTAGGCTAGTACAACGGGGCATCTGCTTGTTTTTCAGCGCTGATTACTAGGGAGTGCAAATACTCAAATTTTGAATTCGATATCTCATAATAATTGTACGAATAATTCGATGCGACTTTCGTATTTCTGGTATTCGAGTTTTCAGAGTAATTCGATTCGTCAAATATTAGTACTGTCTGAAAAAATTTTGTTTTATTCAGGAACGCTGTTCATGTGGTAAAATAATCTTTACTGCCTCGTGCTCAATCTAATTGGAGCCTGAATTCGGCAACTTTGACTAACGAAGAATCTTGAGAATAACTAATTTGCTCTTATGTTTCTCCAACAAAACAGTGATGATCCAAGCTTCTTGGATGCGCGCGACAAAACACGAAACCACGCACCGTTCGAATTCAAGGATCTTGCGTTATCTACAGTAAACTCTGTGCACTTCTAATCCTATTCTCGGTTGTTACGTCCACAATAGGACAAATTATGAGTAAACTGCAAATAACAACGGCAACTTAATCGGACCCTTTTACGAACCCGTCGCTCCCCGCGGCGTCAAGCGAGGTGTCAGGCGATTCACACTGTTCAGCCATCCAAGAGCACCCGTCCATTTATCCGAAACGCCGCGAGTTCACACGTGGGACGGACTCATTCGTCGGCTATGTCTTGAGTTTGTAATTTAAGTGTGTTCATTGACGCCGTTTTTATTCGTGTTAGCTGATCTTCGTTCCCCGTGTTCTGCAGAATAATAAACACGAACGGTTTTTTTTATATTCTATGTGGCTTCTTTTTTCAGTTCTGTGAATGTTAAGCGCAAATTTGTTTGGTATTTGTACTTCGATTAGATATTCGACTTGCTGGCCATTATTCGGCACAATTCGATTCAAATTCGATTCAAGGTTAAATTGGACTATTCGCAGTCGGTCACTTATTACTATCATCGCTTAGGAGTAACAAACAACGAAGCTTGAAATTTAATATTAGTAAATAGTAAACAATTTAATATAAGTCGTGCTTTGTATGTCACCCGAATGAAATCAACAAAGAGCGCTCGTTGTCTTCAACCCCGATTGCAAACGGTTAGCCATCGGACGAAACACAAATCCCCAAGTAGATGATTTTCATAACGAACTGCACTTTTGTTTCGTTTCTTGTACGCGCTTACAGTACAACGTTTTGATGAAAATAATATCGCAAAGGGCGAGGACGACAAGAAGGGGATAGGACGAGCGCCAACGAGAAATCGACAATTTAATGCGATGGAAAAGAACGACAAATATAGGCAGAGTATTCTACAAAAGAAATAGTAATATAAAGTCGAAGGTTACAATTACATGAACTTCAGTAGTACACAATTATGAACAAAAAAAACATAAAATAACAAGGTTAAATACAGAAGGAGTTTTAGAATAAATAATTAATATTAAAAAGCTGCCCGGTCTAAGAACGTAAACAAAAAAAAATGTAAAAGTTTCACGAATACAGAGTTACGTAGTGCCGTTTCTCTTCAAACATCGTCCCTCGTGGTGCACGTCGCCTTCGTTTAGAAATGCACCTTCGTGCCTCGAAGACGTTTACGATTCTATTGTCGCAGAAAGCCTGCGGGACTCTGGTCTATAGTGAAGCAAAGGGGCGCGACTGCTCTCTCAAACGAGCACTGCGAGATGCCGAGCAGGTTAGGACTCCCATGAACGGGCGCGTTCTACGTCGCTAACTTTTAGGTGCTAAGTGACGTATAGAGACAGTTTGAGAACAGGGGGAGCAAAGGATCAGAAGAGCAGGCCGCTTCCGATACCCTCGAAGCTCGACCGTAGCCTAAGATCCGATGGAGGCACTCAGCCAGCGCCGAAAGTAGTACGTGTTGAGGGCGCCCACAGCCTTTTTGCCTTTGCTACCGCTGACGAAACTAATCGCGCACAAAACATCTTCCCCGATCGTTGGCTTTTTTTTTTTTTCTGCACGTTATCGGTTTTATCGGTGAGAGCAAACCCACGGAGACAGCGAGAGTCGTGACGATCTACTTTTCAATAGTAGGTATTGCACTTGTTGCGGCAGACGCCCCATGCACACTGTTGCCCTCGTCGCCCTTCCTGGAGGCCGGATACAATATGTACGAGAGGGAAAAGGCGGGGGGGGGGGAGGGGCTGCGTCTTACAGATGGCAATGGTATACAGGTATAGAAACTGAGTGAGAGAATAGAGGACGCGGGGACGTCGGAACACCTAGCCCCGGCCAGAATGACCAGTGGGCAGAGGCCAGCCAACCCCGCCACCCCCCCCCCCCCAAAGGTGCCCGAACACCAAACGCCGGCGCCCGCCACTTGACGCTCGGACGCGCTCCAACAGCGAGTGAGACAAACGTAGGCAGCCCGGTGTCAAACAGCCCAGCCAGAGCCCGGCGCCTTCGCGCAGTCCTAGCCTCCACCCGCATAGGGGAGATGCGCCGACATGCGGATCCTTTTCGCAGCTGCCTGTTTGGCTACGTCGCAGCGTAACCTCGGCTGTGGTCAGACTTAATTTAGCTCGAAGCGCGCTTTACCTGATATTTCATTATTTTTGGCTCCCACGACGAAACACCGACGGGCTTTTGTGGTTCTCTCGGACGCGTGGGAAGTTCCGTTCGTTTGGCGGTTGACTGCGCACGGCAGACAACAACTCCGCCGACGCAGGTTGTAGCGATTATGCTACGCCGGCAATCAGATCGGGGACAGCTGCGCCGCTTCAAGAAGATTTAGGAAAATGTTCAACCTGCTGCCTCTGAGTCAGCGTTGGTTGTACCGGTCAACCTATGCGATGCTGAAACTTAGTAATGGCCTAGAATTCTCGAGTGGAAAAATTGAGGATAGGAACAAAATAAAAAAATAACCCAATTTATGACACCAGCGCTTGGAAGCCAACCACGTTTGCAGTTGAAGGAAGGTTTAAATGCATGACGCAACGGTATTACCGTTGAAAAAATGTACAGCACGCATTTTGTTTTACTTGCTTATCTTGGCAGAAGTAAGAGAAAACGCGCCACCTTTTCCCGAAATACTTCGATTCCGCAGCGTAATAGCGAAGGAAAACAACGTTCTTCTCGACCTACACCCGCGTCTGGCGGACATGGGAACCACGGCGTTACCTCATTGAGAGTACGCAAGTTTCGGTGGAGCCATCAAACGCAAGTCAACAAGACGCATTCGATCTCCGCCGCTGCCCTCCCCACGATTCCCACGTAGCCGTCTTTTGTCTCGATCACTCGCCGCTAACCCCGCTACCTCGAACGATGCTAAGCGAGATGCGGTGCTCCGTGGTAGCCGAACCTCGAAAAGTCGACAATCGCGTAGGGGACCAACACAACGTGGTATACTTCCACTGACGTCACTGCGCACCTCACTCGGAAGGCCGTGTCAGAGTTGACCCCAAGCTTCGATTTGTTTCATCTGTTTTCTAGTAAAAGCTAGCACACGCGAAACAAATGGTGTCGCATTCTTCGTTTAATGGGCGACATAGACCAATTTTTTCAATGAATTGGCCCGAGGCCAAAAATTGTTGACCGCCCTTTTAATACGCAGCAATGCCCACCTCATATTTTGCCAATGCCGCTTGCCGGTTGTCGTACCGACAACTCCAGGGAATAACCAAACACCCTTTCCGATTTGGGTACGAGTTCTCGACTTTGAACGAGACAGAGCGCTCGTGCTTAGGTCGCAGGAGGTACAACTAGAAGTTCTCTTAAATATTTCATGAACGGGGGTGCTATGGCTAGGACTGCTGACTCCGTAGCCAATATTGCGGCTTCGAGTAATGGCCCGTTCACATGCTGGCGTTTGCTTGGCATCGAGTTCTTGCGATTTCTTACGAGAGAATACCCTGTCACGCTAGCGCCATAATGTATGAAGTATACCCTGGAACGTCATTTCACTGGAACAGAAGATTTTAGTGGTATCTGCGAGATCAAACGTACGTGCTATCTATGAGAAATGATAGTGTACAATATTGTCAAAAGTATTTTTTTCGATAACAAAGAAATATTATGCTTACACGAACACACAAAAGTATAATGTATGGGAACTGCGAGTGTTCGACTGGAAACCGATAGATGGCGCCGGTGCCTTCTGTCGTCATCATCATCATCGTCGCCGGAGATTTGCGGTGGTTTTAAGGCAGACGGTTGTAAGCAGTAGCGAGTGTGTGAAGGGGCCTTGGGTTGGGGCCGGGTTCGGCCCTCTGCCACGCGGTCCCGAGCGCGTCGCGTGCCGGCGTGTACCCGCGCGTGCCACCGAACGGGGCGTCCTGGGCCCGGAGTCGTCCCACTGCCAGATCGATGCCGGCGCGGGGCTATTTCAGGGGGCGTTGTCGATTGCGGCAGCGCCGAGTCGGCGGCCGCCGAGCGCGCCGTGCGGCTACGACGACGGACTCCTTGCGACGACGGCACGGCGAGCGGTGACCCACAAAAAGGCGGCCACCAATAGCCGACGCTCGAGCCTGCCTCGACGGGCAACAATGACGCGCTTTGTTTGTTTACCCAAAGGGCACCATCCCTCCGAAAAGAAGTTGTACTCCGGACTCTTTCGCGTCTTTTCGCTCGAACATTTTACTTTTTTTCTTCAAAGATACGGACAAAAGGGACTTTCGATAAATGGAGAGCAAAATAAACTCGCGAAAGGCAACATGGACCACACATTCTTTAAGGGCAAGCGTGCTCTTTTTACCCGTACGCATCTCCTCCTTCCGTTTAATACATCACCAACGAGGTCACCAAAACGATGGAATGCACTTTTTGGGGACAGGTGCTTTTTGGCACGACTTCGATCGCTCGATTAGTGTCGAGTGAATTTGTAATACAAAATATCTCAGGGTCTGTTTTTGTGCACTCGCAGACTAGTTCCAAACCGGACAAAGGTTAAAAATAAGCGCTAACAGCAGACATGTGGTTGGATGCTCTTAGGAGCAACCTTTCTTACGCTTCAGCGGCATCATTACGCAAAGAATAAAGACAACATATATGTATATACAATACGGTGCTACGCAATGGTAACTCCTATGGTCCAACCAAAGGCGTCCTTTTCATTCGGCTACCAATGTTGACTGCTTGTTTGCCTAAAGCGAGAACGCATGCGCATTCAGTCCCACGTGTACTACCTGTACTTCGTTTCACTTGAAGTCTGAGAGCAGCCGACGGTTGAAACCGAGGGGCCAGTCAAGCAGCTTCGAAAGCGCAACGTCATGGCATTCTGCAGTTTTTACGTGAACGGTTTTCCGCCGGCTTAATCTCATCAAGCGCGGGAAATGTGCCGTGACTTTGCGTTGTAGTGTGTGTTTAGGCACTCGTTTGTCTTTTAGGCTTTTTAGCGATTGATGTGAAACGCAGTACAGTCTCAATCCTCGCTACTCACTCATCAATTGCCAAGAAAGTGAAGCGCAGTACCATTACAGCTTCATTCTCGCACCTCGCTCACGAATTGGCAGTCAACGGCGAACGTTATTTTTGTTCCTTTTTTAATTTTTACCGACTGAAGTAGCACGTTTGGCTCTCATTTTTCTGACGTTTGCATTAACTCGCTAATGAGCGCAATCATGAGAAGCGGCATTAAAACAGCTCGGCACGCGTAATACGACGTTTGTCAGATAGTCGGCCCGGAATTTACGTGCTTACAATGCTCCTTAAGCTTAACGTCGTCACTCGGCTGCCAAAATATTTGGTTGTTTTATCCGCTAGTCAAAGCTATCTCGATCACTGCAGCCGCTGGAATGTCTTTTCCGGTTTGTTTCGTCCTTTTTCATGCTCCTGTTCTTTCGCGCTATTGTATGTATCAGGCACGTAGCCAGGATTTTGTTTCGGGGGGGGGGGGGGGGGGGGCCGCCCATGACAAAATGCTGTATGAGGGGGAGGGGGGAGAGGAGGTCCCAGCAAAATGTAAGATTTCAGGGGGGGGGGGGCGGGCGGGCCCCATGGGCCTCCCCCTGGATACGTGCCTGGTATGTATGACGTCTTCCTCGGGCTGGGTTGTGATCGGGGAGACAATACTTCACCACGTAGTTAGACCGGTAGGCGCGAGAACAACGCAGAGTACTAGAAACGGACCATCTCGCGACGCCGTGAAGGTTAGGAAGCACCGAATACTGCGCTACATTGTTGGCGCACGCGTGATATCGACGCGTTTTTTGTGTTCGTACATCTAAAGGGATTGGCTGGGCACCGCAAATCCACCGCTTACGTTAGGACACCAACTCGGCACTTTCCACTGAATGTTGATGACAGCACTCTCAGCTCGAAGTGAAAACGGGGGTGAAAAAGACGGTGATCACTCGTTCTCGCTAACCGTGTCGCGCTGTCAAGAAGCCACACATGTCGTCGTACGCTGCACGGGAAACTACCGTCTCTCGCTCGGACTCCGAAAGCGACGTGCGCGGTCGACGCCGTTCCCGAGGGGCGGGGTCGGACCTCGCGAGAAATCGCGAGGCAACCGCTCGTGGGCTGACGCGTCTGTCGCTCGGCACTCAATGAACCCCGTCAATCGTCGCATTTGGTTAGTCGACTGAGTCGGTCAACAAACACAGCCTCCGGGTCTGCAATTCGGAGAGGGGTTCGGCACTTCGCCGGAGGCCCGTGCTGGACGGCCAGGGGCGGGGTGGGGGGACCTTGGCGAGCGGGGCGCGCAGGCGATCGATTCCGACCGGGCGCCATGAGAGGCCCGGAGCAGCGCGGCGGCGCAGGAGGCAACCTCGCCGACTTCTTCTCGCGTCCCACGAGTGGTCGGGGCGCTCGGTCGGCAAGACCTTTGGCAGCGGCGCCCGTCAGGCCGCGAGCCAGGGAGGACGCCGTAAAAATAGCGCCGCCGACTCCGAGCCCTCCGCCGGGCCACGGGTTTTTCCCACGCCGCCGGGTCCCCGACGGAAACCCCGGGGCTGCTCCGGACCGCGGTCCACCCCGAACACACAACCCGCGACGTCTCCGCGTACCCGAGAAAAGCGACCGCTCGGACCTCTCGACCCAAAAGTCATCAGGGGACACGGAAGGTTTCCGGGGGTAGCCTCCGCAAGTCCGCGGGGAAGGGAGGGATGGTAGGGGGCAGGGTAAGGGGTCTCAGGCCCGGGGGTCTGGGCGCGGGGCGCGTTGCCATCGCGACGGCCGAACGGGTACCCACCGGTGTAGGGTCCCAGCCGGCTAGCATGGCGCCGGGCGGGGGCCGCGCTGGGGGCTGCACCGCTGTCGTGGAGGGGGCCGCTCGTGGTGCCGCCGGTGCGCCGCCGGCCGCCGGGAAGGCACCGCCGCTGGCCTACTGCGGCTCTCAACACAACAGGTTTCCATGGCTACTCGGCGCACGACGCCCTCGCCGCGCTCCTCGCCGGGCAGCCGGGCCGCCGTTTCCTCGCCGTCTCGGGGTCTCGGAAGGGCCGACG
Organism: Ixodes ricinus; assembly: GCA_037355805.1. NCBI lineage: Eukaryota > Metazoa > Arthropoda > Arachnida > Ixodida > Ixodidae > Ixodes > Ixodes ricinus. Next base: position 18,011 of record JAZHYW010020043.1, on the reverse strand, counting down.
CGGAAGCACGCACCTCGGACGGGGGACTCGGGGTCCTGGGCACGCGACGGAGAAGCGGCCGTGCGGGGGAGACGGCGCCGGAAGTGGAGCCCGCCGAACCGGGCGTGACGTCGGGCGCCCGCCGCAGCGTCGCCAGGCGGTCTCGAATCAATTTCGGACGCTCCTCGCGGCTGTTGCGCGTCGCCAACAGGGGCGCACAGAGACATCCGCTCGACGCCGGGACTCCTCCGCGCACCGACAACGCGGCTTTTTCGGATCGGGAAACCAGATCAAAGTGGATCGCGTATTGCCACAAACAATCCAATGGTTTCCTTTCGGCATGATGGCAACGAACTCTTTCAGGCACTCACAACTCGAGTTCTTTCGCGCGGGCTGAATGCCCGTCTCTTTTGATTCTGGCTTGTACAAAAGTGCAGCGAGGTGCGCATAATTTGTTTTACCTCAAATCCGGACGCAGTCAAAGTTAGAATCAGATGAGACCAATATTTCATCTTAAGTTTTCTCTAATCATTTTGACTTCGATTCTGTTGCATTTCAACCTTGAACCTATAACTTCTCACGGCGTATGCATAATATCTCCTTAACTAACCGCGCGTGCAAACTTCAACCAGTTAAAACGTGTACGAGAAACGACAGACCTTACGCATGTCTTTGACATTCTTCGTTAATTCAATCATCCCGCTTCATTAATAAAGCTATACATCGCAAAAGCCGTTGACAGGTTATCAGAAGCGTTAATTTACGCAATTTACGCAAACTCGATCATGCTGACAAAGAACAGGGAGCGCAAAATCTCTTCAGCTACCATGCGCACGAAGTGTGCGGGTTGCGCATGTTGTGTATGTGTGATGGGGGCTGATGCGTGCGGGGCTAGCGCAACCACACACCTCCCGTGTATGGTAGCTTAACACATTCTCCGTCCCTGGGCCCTTGTCAGCACAACCAAAAGCTAGTGCAATGTTGTTGTTGTTTTCTTATAATTATACTATTAGTCATCCCCCGAACCTTCTCCGCTTAGCTCCGTCGGTGTAGGCAGGGAATCACTTGGCCCAAAATTCAATCCCCGGGAGGAGCAGTTTTGTGCTCGTGTTTTCATATGCACGTGCTCTTTATACATACAAACTTAGCCCACGTGTGACAGTGTATACTTCGTTTCACATTACGTCCTGACTCAGCCGACACTACGAACTAATGGCTCCAATCGGACAGCATAAAAATCGCACCATCATGGTGTTCGTCATGTTTCTGCACGTGTTCTATCATCGCTCAAACAATCAGAAACAGAAAAGGCCTAGTGGCATCCTCTTTTGACTCTGCGTCGGCTGAGTGTGGACTAAAACTAAAAAAAAAAAAGTATACCGTTAAAGCCAAGTGTCGCAGCCCAGCGTTAGAGCCGAGCGTTACAATGTTTCGTAGAAATGAGCGCATAAACATATTCTGCGTTAAAAATGGCGAGTCAAAGCGGCATCCGAAGAAGGGTCAGCAGGTGCCCCCCGAGCTTCGAGCCCTGCCTGTAAAGCGTGCTTTGCCTGCATAACTCCGGTGCACTGCGGCGATGCCAGCCCCCTGCGGGAAATGACCCGCTGTCGTGACGCAGAGTTTCCGGTCAACTGCGCGCCCGTGACGGGCATGGGCCGCGAGCGGGCACGCCCCCGTCTCGCGTGGACCTTATCTCGGGGCTCGCGCATGAACTGCATTCGGATAAGGTTTCCTGCGTCGGCAAGGTCCCGGAAGTACCGACAAACCACTGCCTCGTCCGCGAGATCACCTCAGCGCGCACAGATGGTTCATCTATCCAGTTTATATCACATCGTTTAACGAGCCGAAAGCTAGGTCTTCGAAACATTCTCGCGGAAATATACCCTAGTTTTCTTTGACCGAAAGTATTTAGAAAAATACTTTTCATCGAATAATTATGCGAGATTGAGAGAAATTTGAATAGCAACAAAAACTTTATCTATCAACACAAATGTCTTTTTTTTTGCAGTGTGTTTTCCTTATTTAAATTTATGAAGGGAAGACTCTTCTAGAAACGTCTGTATTGATAGCGTCTTTGTTGTTACTCAAATTTATCTCAACGTAATATTTCTGTTTTAACTAGAGAAATGCCGAAGTTTCATCACTCGTTCGGTTCATCAACCATGGCAATTGAAGGCAATACTATTTCGGGTTGCCTATTGTTGTACTTTCTTCGTACATTGCCATTTATATTGGTGGATGTCTTGCGTCTAAATGCGTTTACGTTTTGCATTGTTATTGCTGTTGGTATTTACAGTTTTTTTGGTGTCCGGTTTACCTATGCACTCAGTGAAGCAGTGTTCAACTTTGTCTTGGCCACTGGAAGGGCGACTGGAAATTCATTCATTCATTTATTCATTTATATGCCCTTTTGTTCTGCGCATAAAGAGTTTATGCCTTGGTAGAGGTGCGCATACAGTGAAATTACAAATTATTCAGAAACTACTCAAATGCTAGCAAATTTTATTTAGAAACGTCGATATCTGTTGCATCTAGGATATTATATAAGTGTTGTGTACGGGTCATGGGACTAATCGAGATTATTTCAATAACAAAATAAGTAAGAAAAACTCGAAAAAGTTGCCTTGGAATATGAACATAAATAGATTATGTGAGATCAGAGAAATGTATTCATCGAATAGGCATTTATACAGAAATATTGAATATCTCTTACATCTTGAAGTCAATGTAAAGCAATATTGTTCATTAAATAGATATTATATAAATAAATAAAATATATTAATATTATTATAAATTTTTGTCAACTGAGAGTGGTTACGACACTGCGACCACATACAAACACGAATACTTTGTGTTTTTCATAGGATTTGCAGATTAGAGTGCACAATTTTCAACAAAGCCATTTTTGCTTCAGGACATTTTTTTATGTGGACATTTTTTAGACCTCCGGATGATACCTCATCAAATTTCATTCTTCGAAAATGTTAACGCAGTCGGGATTATGACATAAGGATGAGTAATCACCGGATAGCTTACGAATATACTTACAAAACATCCCCAAGTTCACTATTGTAAAAAAAAAACCTTCTATTGAGATAAGGCACGCCATAATACAGTCATTAAAACAAGGCCAATTGAATTTCTTTTTTAAACACTCGCAGAACCTTTTTTATTAAATCGTGGTTGACCACATGATCTAAGTAATCTCAAGATAGCTATAAGAATTATTTGTAGCATATATTCATTCGTTTCGCTTATATTCTCATGAACAGCTGATGTCTTGGTAATGATGTACAATGAGTGAGATCACAATTTAGTCAATAAAAAGGTAAATTTAAAAAAAGACATTTGAGTTAAAAACGTCATTCCGCTGCAGAGAAGATGTCACACAATTGCTGTATATGGGTCATGGGGCTAATTGAGATGATTTGATTAACAAAGAGATTAGGAGAAACTACCAAATGTCGCCTTGGAATGTTAACATCAATTGATGACGTGAAACCAGGGCGTATAACTAAACCATTGCCCTGATAGTTAATTATTATAGTGTTACACGCCGCTACGATGATAAAATATGTATTCTTGTCTTCATCTCTGGTATCATTGTCAGAAACAGCTGCAAACTTATGTATTGTATCCACGGTGAAAGTTTGCTTTAGAGTACATCTTTAAATTATCCATTAAGCCCTTACTAACTAAAAAAGTCGAAAAGGCGAAGCATTGTAGTCAAGAAAAGTGCTGAAAACTGGGCTAGTTGATGCTGATTGTATATAAAACAAAATCCCCCAAAACAAAAACAAAAGCAAAAGGAATACACACACGTCAGACGAACGATCTTCTGCAGTGCGTGCCTTTCTCTTGCTGTTGCTGTTGTTTTGTGTGTGTGTGTTTTTTTGCGCTTAGTTTATAATGAATTTTGGTCGGGAGTGGTTTCAAGGTCACGATAAGCACAATACACAGCAAAGTGAACTCTTTTTAGATATAAACGGGTAACTTTTAGGATGTATATTTTGTTGCTGCATTGAAAAAGAAATATAAAAAATGCGTAAATATAAAAACAAAAAATATAAAACACGTTTGCCATGGCCAACACCTTATATCTTAATTGAACGTACCAATTAAAATAAACTTAAATTTGCATACAACCTATAAGCGTCACGAGATCCAAAATGAGCGGGGAGCAGATGCGGCTGGAGATGTTATTGAAGTTAAGAAGTATTGAAGTACGTTTTTGACAACTGTCTATTATTTCGAGACCCATTCTTGTTTCTTTATTTTATCATACAAGTAACCCGAGCTATATCTATACCCGCCCCCCCTAAAAGCTTCTGAAGCCACGGAGAAAATGCGAGTTAATAAAAAATGTCCGGCCAAAATTAAGTGAACACAAACTGTGCCGCTACGAACTAGAGAGGAGAAAAGATTTGACGCAGTTCCGGTCTCTGTTAGAATGTGGATAGGAATTCAGAAAGCGACGGATGAGAAACGCAATGCCAGGATAAAGTACCAATATCTCCGACTGAAGAAGTCAAAGATATTGGGAAAACTCTCGATGAGCTGAGACGCGAGATGAGAGCGGATTTTAGAGCCCTAAAAGAGAGTTTCCAATACTCTAATGACATATGCGACGGAGAGACCGAGATTAAAAACGAAATAAAGGAACTTCGGAAAGAGGTCCAGAACGTATTAAAAGAAAAATGAAGAATTTACCGCTGAAACCCGTTAGCTAAATGCTAAATCGAAGAACTAGAACAGTATCAGCGGTTCAACAACCTTGACATAAAGGGCGTATCAGAGGAAGGTGATGCATACGACGTCGTTCAAAGAATAGTGAAAATTCTGAACGAATCAATTTCAGACTTTGAAATTGACGTGTTCCATCGCGTACCCACATTCAGAACATCAGAGAAAAACATAATCGTCCGCTTCGTGCGACGGTCCAAATGTGATGCGATCTTGCAAAAGCGCAAAAAACAAAAAAGGGCAACAAAATACCTTGACTATGGCCGGCGCCCCAGCCCCGTAGATGTGAATGAGCATTTAACCGGTGCAACTCAAAAGCTACTGGGAGCTGCGAACGCCCAAAAGAAACTTGTTGGGCGGAAATGTGTGGGGTCGTATGGGGGAGAAGTCCTTGCAGCGAAAGAACGAACACGCAAACGCTATTCGAATTGATGGCATGTGTGATGTCCAAAAAATTGTGAATTAAACTATAAGCTAGTCCCTTTGACTGCAGACAACATTACAGTAATGGAAATTGTCCAACCCTGATTGTTAGTATTATGACTACAACGCATTCAATAAAAAGTACAAAGAAGATAAACGGCATATTTCAGCGATACATTTAAATATAAAAAGCATAAAGAATAAAGCTGACAACCTCGAAGTATTTTTTTGCATTCGTTGAATGTGCACTTTAATTTTATAGCACTTACGGAAAGCTGGCTGACAAAAGAGGATATGCCGCCAATCGTCCAGGGTTATAAGTGTGAAATCATAAGCAGTGATAAGAAGAGGGCGGCGGTACCGCTATTTATATAAAAGATAACCTACAGCAAGAGGTTGTAGATGACCTATCTAAAATGGATGCAAACATTGAAAGCTTGTGTGTTAAGACATCAAATACATTTGTTCTTGCTTTATACAGGCCACCTTCGGGTAATATGTATGAATTCATGACCTTCCTTGAGAATGCATTGTCTTTCCTTGATCGCTCTCTGTGTCATTCTTTATTCTCGGAGACATAAATATAGACAGAATTTCCGATGACCCTCACGCTCAAACCTTTCGCGATATTGTCAACCATTATCCCTGCAGCAATATGATAACATTGCCCACTAGAATAACTGCACTGTCAAGTACCTTGACGTATGCATAACGAATACCGACACTGGTCATTTTACAGCAGGTGCCATCATGTGTGATATTAGCGACCTTTTTCCAATCTTCTTCCTAGAGTCCTCCTCTGATAGAGAAAAAAGAGACATAGAGACGTTTTCGCATCGTACTATTAATGAGGAAACACTAAGAACTTTCGGCTGCCTTATGGAAGAAGAAACGTGGAGGACGTTTACGTTCAGTGCAACCCTAAGAATGCCTATAAAATATTCCTGATGGAAGTCAGACAGTAATATAATGCAGCTTTTCCTCTCCTCGAACGTAAAGTGAAATGTTAAAAAAAAAGGCTCGAAATAGACCTAAGCACTTCTTATGAGTTGTAGAATGCGAAAGCACGCACGCCGCTCTTCGCCCTTCTTTAATCTGCGGCGTACAACGCGCTGACCTTGGGCGTGGAACGGTGGAGCCGCTTGCCTCGCGGACACGCAGCGCCATTCGGGTGAACGATCGTTCAAACTGTCGTGTGCCTTGCGGCGCGAGGAAGGAACAGACAGCAACGTAGTTCCCAGCAGAACGAACCCCTTGGTTTATTCCATGCGCTATATATATTGCCACGCGCCGTACAGCCGATAAGAGGCGAGCGAACGCGGTGATCAGTGATATAACGCAATCAGTGCTGATAACACAGGTCAAGGATGACACCAGCACAAACTGGACGCGCAGCGGCCAATGCAGGAAGAACTCTCGTCGACGCGCAGCCCAGCACAATGGGACCCGAAGGTGTAAAAGGTGCCAGTTGGCTGGCGATGTGTGCGTGCTAGCTGCGTTTCATTAAGGTGCCGTTTTGCATGGTTTCAAAGCTGATGACGTCGGCTCGCTCCATGGGACAGTTAATCGCTTTCGCATTAAAAATGAGGAAGCCTTTGGGTGACTAGAGAGCTGTATGGGAAGAATAAGGCAAAAAAATGCTCAAGTATCATGCTTTTATTCGGTCATCGTGGTCCAGTGGTTGCTTATCGAGTTTAAGAAATGCAGAAACAAACTGAATGCCGATCTAAAAAAGCGAAATGCGAATACTACCAAGAAGAACTTTTTACGTATACACAATGACCATAGAAGAGTGTGGGACACGGTAAACAAACTCACGAACAGAGAGCAGGCAAGGGGTAATCTAAAAGAAATACTAATAGATAATAAACGTGTCACTGGGAAAGAACTTGGTGATGAAGTTAATAGACACGGTATTAGCATGGGTGCGTACATTGGGAGGGCTTCTAACACGAATGATTGTATTGACGCAGGAAACCAAGTTGGGTGATTATGCTTACTCCAACGACACCATTTAAAATTGATAACAAATCGAAATCCTAAAAAATGACGTCGCCGCTGAAATTTATGAAATAAAAACCCTACCTATTAAGTACATTGTGACCATAGTCTAGTTTTATCGAATAAAGTAAATAAAATGCTTCATTCTAGTGACTTTCTTGACGAGCTAAAAATAGCCAGGGTTACTCTAGCGTGTAAAGGAGGTGGTGAGACAAACATTATTAACTACAGACCTATTTCAGTTCTTCGTTTTTTCTAAAATATTTGAGCGTGTAATTGCTGATAGATTAACACGTTTTTTTTGGCATATTTTAATAACGCAGTCCCCATACGGCTTTCAAAACCAAAAATCGGCGGAGCTGCGCTTTTTAACAAAAAGGATAAAATAGTTGAAAATATTGAGAACAAATTATTTACTCTTGGTCTCTTTTTAAATTTAAGTAAAGCTTTTGATACTGTGCAGCACAGAATTTTACCTAGAAAGCTTGAAATTTACGGTTTGTGCGGAGTAGATCTAAAATTAATTGAAACGTATCTTGCGGATCGTTACCAATATGTACTAATAAACGGCGAATCGTCAAATAGACTTAAAATACAGCATGGTGTTCCTCAGGGCTCAATTTTAGGTGCACTTCTTGTTCTTATATATGTTAATAACATAACGACTATATCCGGTTCCCCCGATCTAATAATGTATGCAGACGATACCAACGTATTCGTTTCTGGAGTGACGAGAAAATGCCAAAAAAATGCTGCAAATGTCTACCTATTGAAGCTATCCAATTGGTTACAAACAAATTGTATAAAACTAAATACAAGCAAAACTAAACATTATTAGATAAAACAGCGCAAAAAGGTGCAAAAGTAAGCGACAAACCGAACAGGACACAGCGCTGTCCTGTCGCTTCCTTTTGTACCTTTTTGCGTTGTTTTATCTCATCATGTTGAACAACTACAAACTAGCCGTGCTCTCCACGCGATTAAAGCAAAACTAAGTATATTATTTGTAAGCCAGTAAATAAACTCGACTGCAGCCCCATAAGCTTAAAATGTGAAGACACTGTGCTTGAACAAGTGTTGGAACACAATTTCCCGGTGTATGATTTACTGAGGACCTTTCATGAAACACTCACGTGAATAAACTCAAAGGTGAATTATCTCGTTTTACGGGAAGTATATATAAAATACGTAACTTGAAACACACCTGGCTAAAACAGACGTTATACTATGCTTTGTTCTACTCTAAAATCAGTTACGGCATCTTAGTTTGGGTGAACGACGATCAATTCGAACCATGTCAAATTTATCACCTTGCAGAACAGGATTCTTCGCATGTGCGAAAATTATAAAGGAGATATTAGAAACATAAGAACCTAACCACTATTCGTCAAATGTAACATGCTTATGGCAGACCAAGTGTACTATTTTAGGCTCTAGCAATGAATTCACAAACACAGAATATACTCCACACCAAAAGCGAGTTTAGGTCCTTACCAACTACGAGACTCAAAGCGAAGGATGCCTTCAATAAGAACCAATTATGGCCGCCAAACTTTGTCATTTCAGATAACCAAGATGCCAAACAAAACAGATATGACTATAGATTACAGTAAAGCGTTTTATGCTTTCAAGAAACAGTGCCGAAGCTTTCTAGTGTGCAGTGGTGTCCGCTTCTCAGTTCTGTAATATATGCTAAGTTGTTATTTTTATCATGTACCTATACTTAACTACAAATGTGGCTCATGACATATATTCGATCATTCTTCATAGCTATACTCAATGGCAACCATCAGTCCTATTTTATGCTGTGTACTTCTGCTCTCTTTTTATTTCCGTATGAGACTTTTTTTCCTTTTTGTCCTAATTAGCGATATGACGCTTCCATGTCATACGACGTTACATTTGTTATACGCTACGAATCATGCGTGTAGTGTAACATGTGATTTTACTAGCTGTTTTAATGTGCCCTTTTATTTCATTTTTCATTTTCCTGGATGTATCCTTCACACTGTTGAATGTTGGAGTAGCTGTTTCATTGTGCCTTCTATTTTATTTTTATTCTTACTGAATATGCCATGTTTTGCTGAATGTATTCATCGCACTGTTGACTGTTGAACTGTTGGGGGGCAGAGACTCTGTCGGGCTTCACGCCTTTGTCTCTGCCCCCTGGGTGGAAGAACCCGACGAACAAATAAAGAAAAAAAGTATAATATTCCTTCAGCAGATGCAGTGCGAACTTGTACTTGAGTACTGAATCCCGCTATTAAAACGAAGAAATCGAACGTCCCAAACTAAATGTTCTGCTTCATCCACGAAACCCGAGTTTAAACCCTCTTGAACAACTCCCTTCCACACACACAGACGTTCAAACACTTTTGAAAACTGAGCCTCTACAAGGAGAGGAATTTGTTTCGTACGTTTCTTTAGAAAGGAAAGAACCGTTCCCATTGCAAAAATAGACGAGATGTCTACTTTCAGCTATAGACGCAACTTCGCTTTTAAGCTAATGGTAAACGACTCTTCCGACGACAAACACATTTCAAAATTCCGGCTCCCAATGGTGCTTAAAGTGCTCCGGTGTCAATTTCACCGTTTTTTAGTAAATATATTTTCGGAAAGACTCCAAAACATTATCTTTAGACAAGCAAAAACATTTTCCCCAAACATTCTTTAAACAATTTTTCGTTGCAGAAATTCGAGAAAAAAAAACGAGATCCAAATTAATCTGAAAAGCTTGTCTGAGTCAAGCAATTTCTTTCAAGGTTTTCAGCACGAAATTTGAGACGATTCGCCTTTCGCATTTGATGCGCCGGCATCGCTAACGAGGTGATCACCCGTGGTGGCTGCATTCGCGATTCGCCATGTGTATCTAGATGCCGCTTCAGAAGCAGGGTGGTATGGAAGCCCTTGTTTGCTAGCATGATAGGAACGCAGGGAGCCGCCGTTGGCATCGGGTTGATCGGACCAACACCCACTTCCATCGCGGAGACTTCTTGGTCGGAAGCCGATGGGATGTCATTCCGCTTCACTTCTTTGTGGTGTTTTTGCATTCCACAGCACAGCACCAATTTCCTCTCGCGTGCCGCAAATATCCAGAGACATGCACAATCCGCAAATCCACGGACGATCACTCGCTGCAACGCACAACGCCATACGGGAGGGAGCGTCTGCCCTCGGATGCTACATTTGACGTCACAATCAACCCCAGCGCCACCGCTGCTCGTTGTTGCCAGTAGAGCGGCAGCCAGTGACTCGGAGGCGTACGTGTACATTTCAAAAGTCATTTTCTTGAATGAAAATGAATATTTGCTTATAGAAGTGTCGCAGACATACTCAAGGGTGTATATTTAGTGTGTGGTGAAAATTTTATAAACATTAATGACCATGAATTTTAGCCGGAGCTCCCTTGAAAACAAATGCTGTGCGGATTTCCGGCATTTGTATTGCACGCCCTCAGTCTGGTCCAAAACGCACTAGAGATGCGTTTGTGTGTTTTTTGTTTTCTGCAACAAATCTGTTGACGCTCTTCGTGACGTGGTAAACGAGGCCAAGAAAGATGTCGCTCCTCACCCCACGATTGAGGACATGCAAGGTCCTTCATCTGTCGCTTAAAGGTGACCGCCGGCGTCGAAGCGCAATGGGTTTCCAACAAGGCTGATGACGTTTGTTTGTGTCCTTGAAACTTTGTTTGACGGCAGTCATCGGCTTTTATCCGCTGCTCGGATTCAACGCGTCCAGGCAGTAAGCATCGTCTGTCCATAAGGCCTCCATAAATACTAATCAGGAGTTTCGACATACATCTACGGTAACCGCCGCTATTTGCGAGATTTCGCAGCAAATCCTCGGTTGCGCTTCGCGTAGGGCCTAGGGAAAAATCTAAATAAGCGAGAAACTTTCCGCTAGATTAAGCGGGGGGGGGGGGGAATAATGACCACGTGATCAAAGCACGTGTTGTAAAGGCGCCGATTTAGCGGACCCGCTACCTTAAGCAAACAAGATTCACGTGACAGCGTGACCTCACGGGACACCATAACATCACGCGACACCCCTAATGAATTTTAATGAGAACGTGCGCCATGGCCAGAACGCGCAACTAAAAGGCCTCATATCAGAAGAACTTCAACCCTACATGTACAACGACAACGCGAAAAGCGCCACAGATGATCACACTGTTCTGAACTTTGTATTTGGTAAATGTCTAAGCAGTGTCGATTGTCTTCACTTCGTGTATACACTTTAGTACACTCTTAGAAATAGGGAGTGAATAGAGGTACACCCCTTGTCACATGTGTAACACCCCAAAACTACATTCGGACATTCAGTTTACTGACGTCAAGCTGGCGATACCAACTTTTACGAGCGGCTTGATAGCTGTTGGATATAACGTACTGAATAGCTAATGTGCGTATCAAAGACTAGAAAAAAGAAAGAAAAAAAACGGATGTGTTGCAGCAGGGCCAATAAAACCATGATTGTCTTACTGTACCCTTTACTGCGTACATTAGATGTTTTAATAAGTTGTATCGGTCGACTATAAAGCAGCTCTTAAAAGTTGGTTTCGTCAGTTCGACGCCTGTGGACTGAACGTCGAATACTTGTTTTGGTGTGTTGCATATGGGACAAGGGGTGTACCCCTATATACCCCTATTTCTTTAGAGTGTACTCGTAATCCAGAAATCCGGTAACAGTTTGTGCTGTACGCTAAAAAGTTTGAAAGGTGATGAAGGATTACTGCGTGCAGTCTCTGTGCAGGAGAGCATGCAGCGCCTCGGCTGCCGTTGCATTTCATTGGCCGGACTCGGCACGACACCTGAATTTTTTTATTCGCGGCAGGCGTCCTTTGTAGACAGTTGCTTGCACGAGTCGCGGTCTGTTCCCAGTAGAGACGCTAGGCAGGAATTAGTCATAGGCGGCGAGTAGAGCGTAGGTTGGATTTACCAACACCTCAGATGCCACGAACTATATGCACACTGGGGCGAAGTAGCTGATCGGTATATAAATATATGTTTGATCGGGCAAACACGCGCCTTAAGTAAAAGTATATCTATCAACCAGCGACATAAACGTGAAGTCGAATAGATATCAGGCTGCGTACACTGTAACTTTTATACCACCCCGGGGGTCGAATTTTTTTTAACATTGGTACACTTTTACCGTTACTCAACACGTCAGAGAATCTAAATAGGAAACTGCCGACAGATATAATTACACTTCGTTTCATCCCAAGTTCGAGCGCACTCAAGGGCCAGGACACGTACAAAACACGAACACAGGTACTACAAACGCAGAGTGACAGTAAACTCGCTGCGCGTGGTTCGTGCATTCGACAATAGCTTAGCACACGTACGGAAAGTTACGAGCGCGTTGACGTAGCGCTTTTGGCACAGCGTGATCAACGCCCTCGGGTCCTAGTGGCGGCTGCTCTCGGAATTCATGGACAACGAGGTATACTTCGTTAAATCAATTAGGCAGGCGAGCTGGTTACGGGGATAGATATGGTAACCCTGGAGCGAGAAGACAAAAAAGACGGACAGACACAAAACTCCGAAACGCAGAATTTCGTGCCTGTCTGTCCTTTGGTCCCCTCGCTCCAGGGTTACCATGGCGTAAACGTCGTCTCAACTTAAGTCAAGAAGCAGGCGACGCAACGAGCTCATGGGACGTATCAAGGAGCGCCAAAAGCGCAACTTAGAGGCATTTTCTGTTCATAATTGGTTCAGCGATGACAGAACGCGTACAGAAACATCACATACACCATGATGGTGCGCTTTTCACGCTGTACGATTGGTTCCATCAGCTCCTACCATCGACTGTGTCGGGACTTGAGGTGAAATGAAGTATAGAACTCGGACTCTAACTAACAAAATCAAAGAAATGAATCGCACGAGTACCTAACCGACCATCTTAATGCAATGCGCGCCTTGCATCGGAGCTTTATCTCGTTAAGACCAGGCAGTGCCTATGAGTATCGTAATCAGCTCGCCTATTTTCTGAACGAGATAAAGGTGAAATATCACTCCCATCTATTTTACACAGCAGTTGCTGCTTTTTGAACTTGCCAGCTCTATTCGCGGCGAAGGTGCAGCACTACTCACCCCCGAAGACTTTAACGCGATCGTGTCAGGGAAACGAGTGTTTCTTTGTTTGTTTATTGTTTTTGGGAAGGGGGGGGTGTTCAGCAGAATTCGGTGTGCTATCAGATGCAGAGCAACCCGCTACTCGTAACAGCCTAGCCTTAGGCAAGCACTCATGTGTGCGGTGCCTTCCCTTCCTTAGATCCTTCGGCGGCTACAAGGCTGTGTTGTGTGTGATCGAGTAAGGAAAGAGAGAATAAGCGTAAGAATTGGTGGTAAAACGCGCAATCACAGGTATTGTTTTCACTTATTTCAACATTGTGGGGTAAGAGTGCGGGTTTTCATGGCGCTCAAAAAGGGCGCCCTGTCGTTGTAGGACCTATTAATACATTTTCTTCACCACAACCAGCCGATAATTTGGTAAATGAACTTTTTATTGTAGGTGAATTGTATCAGGAACTGGAATTTTTTAACTTATCTTATATTACAATAAAATACATGTTCTTTCAATTTTTAGGCTTAACAGATTTGTTTAAAACAAGCCGTGAAATCTACACTTATGCGGTTTGAGCATGTGAGTTATACGGCCAAGGAGACATATTACAGGGAGCTAATTGTAACGATCAGTCGGGTAACTTAAGTAAACTTTGTTAATTCTTTTTAATTATTAAGAATGAACATATGGTTCCAATTAGAAACATACTAAGCGTCATCGAAAACCACTAAATCAGTAATTTTAGGAAGGACTTTGAGCGCGTGAGAAGCGCAGTAGTGCGCTATAGTTACCACTCGTGCAGCAGGAGCAAGGCTACCGGTGCAATAAGGCGCCCGCGCCATTTTTTCCGTTTCTTATCAAAGCCCCAGCCTTGTACCTGTTGCACGAGTAATAGCTTTAGCACACTACTAGGCTTCCCACGCGCGCAAAGTATTCCTAAAAATTATTGACTTAGTCGTTTCGGATGACACTCCAGCAAGTTTCTAATTCGAACCATATCTCTATTTTCACTAATTAAAAAGTTAATCGACAATAGTTACATAATTAGCCGACTGATCGTTATGATTAGCCTCATATACTATGTCCCAACCACATAAGGGTAGCTTCCACGTCATTTTTGAAACAGTCTGTTAAGTTATAAAAAAACACCCTGTATAACCAAACCACACACTACTAGGTCCGATCATGAACAAGTTAGAATTAAACCACGTGGGTTTTACCTGGCTCGCAATTTTTCGAACAATTCTCAAAAAGGTTATTTCGTTAGTATACCAGATGTAGTTAAACAAGACAATGGAATTCGTGCTTGACTTTTATGTTTTTTAATCGGTCCGCAAACGGCGAAGGTATGGGCACGTGGCGAAGGTGTAAAACGCTTGGACTTTCTCTATCGGGGACGATAGGCACTCACCGATGCATGTACGGCGCAGTACCACTACTTCTGCTTCCAGGTGATGACGTAGCACTTACGCTTTACATTTTATTTCATATAGGTTCCATGTTTTTACATCCATGTCACGGCCGGTGTTTCCATATAAAAATCTGAGTTTTTATATGAAGAAGCTTACCAAAAGCCAGTGCAAATGATTCTCCGTTGAATCTCGCGGGTTTTACTTCCTTTTCATATTTTGTCGCACCAATTGTAGGATGGACAACATCATCGCGTAGGATCGACAACATCGTCTTCGGAAGCAGTAACACGGGTGTGCAGTCAACGCAGAGGAAGTTCCATACTCTTCGCTCGCGTAGGAGGGAGAACACAGGATAGCTGACGAGCTCCGTCTTCTCTTTCCAGAAAACCCTCAACAATTAGCTTTGCGCCTGACGGGCAAAGCTACGCGGTGGTACCACTAGCTGCGCGAGGTATCGATCAGACACCCCCAGAGCACTGAGTGCACCCGGTACCCGCGCTCGGCTATGGGGAGAGCGAAGCCTCGGGTCCAGTCCCCTCTCGTCAAGATGTCATGCGCCAGGTGGGTCCAGACGTCGGGCGAGTATTCCCGACGCACTGTACGTCACGCCGAGGATCTTCACCACGTGCCGCCGCCGGCAGCGAGGAAGCTGGGTCGGGCAGGCGGTTGACCCATAACGCATCGCTCTTTTGATCGTTCAGGCGCGCGCCCTAGAGTGACCCCTAGCTAGTGAAGTCCTGTAGCACCACGCCAAGGTCGTACGTATCGCGCAGGTACAACGTAATAGCATCGGCGTACGCCGTCACCTTTACCTCGCCACTGCCGAGGAGGGGGAAACCGCACATTTGAGGGCATAGGTCGATGCTTGCGAGGAAGGGCTCGAGCGACAGGACGAAGAGGATCAGCGAGAGCGGGCAGACTTGGCGGATGCCTCGGGTGACCGGGAGGCTGGCCTCCTCGCACATGTCGTTAATTATGTCGGCGTACAAAATCTCGAAGAGCCGAGCGCCCTCTGGAGGAAACCCGAAGGCGTCTAGCGTGGCGAAGAGGAACGGGTGCCCTACTCGGTCGAACAGTTTGGCTTAGTCCAAGGAAGCAGTCAAGCCCTTGGTGTAGCGGGCGTTCGTGAAGTGGAGCACATCCCTCGTGAGCGACCGAACACGTCTGGCGTGTAGACAACATGTCTGGGAGAATGTCGTGGAGCCGTTGCACAAGCACCGAGGCGAGCAGCTTGTAGCTCCCGTTGAGTGAGGTATGGGCCACCTACGCGCCTGGGTCACTGGGGTCTCTCCCTCCTTGGGTAGCATGATGACCCCGCCGTGCCGGAAGGACTCGGTCAGACGGTGCTCCGTAAAGGAGCTGCGGAGCACTGCACAGATGTGTTCCCTGCACCTCCTGGAAGGTAATGTATAACTCGGTCGGGAAGCCATTCAGACCGGGCGTGGATCCCGTCTTCGTTCTTCAGGTGGGCACTGTGCACCTCTTTCGCGATGGGAGGTTTGTACAGGTGAGCGCCGGTGACGGGTGGGACCCTTGGGATGTCGCGCAGGACCGGATGCGTCGCCAAGGTCGTGCGGCCCACCGCTGCCTCCGAAGTCCCCAAAGCCTTGAAGTGGGCACTGAAACTGTGGACGGAAGGTTGGCCTGCAAGTGCACCTGCAGGCCAACCTTCCTTCTAAGAACGGCGAACGCTTCCGTACCTCCGTGCGGTGTGTGTAACGCAGGACGGGGTAGACGGAGGTTCCATCACGACCTTGAAGAGCCGCGGCTGCGTTTGTGAACATCCGCAGTAAACGTTAATACCGGGCGACGAGCTGCGACACGTGGCCTGCATCAGGGGAGTCACGGTGGCCTCGCGTCACACAATACAGATTCGCAGCGAGGTGCCTCAGAACTCTTCAGCTCGCCACTGTCGCAGGGCATGGCCTTCCGCGACACACACCACACGCCAGGTTTCATGTAGGCAGTCCCAGTCCTCCAGATCCGGTGTCGCTCCGATGAGACTCCGGCTCAAAACTTTCTGTGCCGGTCACGGCTCGCTGGCACTCGTGAGACTTGGGTTTCCAGACGCCGGAAGCGATAGTGCCCGGTTGAGGTAGCGAGACAGCGTTCTACGAGCCCCCGTCGATCGTCCGAGACGTAGCCGATGCAGGGTGGGAAATCCAGTACCCCGCAAACCCGAACGGCGGATTTCAGGGTTTCGTTGACGCGGACATGTCAGGCGACTGCTCGAACCTCCCCGTTGCCGATTGTTCTCGAACGTGGCGCCGCAGAGGAGGGTCCATCAGTCCACCAGGTCGAAATGTTCGATTAGCCGTCTTAGTTCGCGGACGTTCCAAGCGTCGGGCCGGATACGATCGAACGATGTACGCACACGGCTCGGAAGCGGGCGGCATCCGAAGATAAAGTCAAAGGCAATAAACCGGCGGTCGGGGTCAAAACAGCAGGAGCTTTGCCGCATGACCGAGCAATGAATGAAAAAAAAATTCGAGAAGACACTTAAGATTGTTTACATGTAGGAATGCGAAAGCATTCCTACAAGCAGCGCGACACGTCTTCCTCTCGCACACTGCGCACTGGTGGTGACGCTCCCCCACTGCGCAGACCGGGCGAACCCCACCGGCTTTACGACGGCTTTCGTGACGAAGCATCTGCGTTGCTGTGCTTTTCTTTGTGTTTTATTTCTCAGGCGTATCCGCTTTGACCTTGAGCGCACCCGCCGGCTTCCGTGACGAAGTATCTGCGTTGCTGTGCTTTTCTTTGTGTTTTATTTCTGAGGCGCATCCGCTTTGACCTTGAGCGCACCCGCCGGCTTCCGTGACGAGGCATCTGCGTTGCTGTGCTTTTCTTTGTGTTTTATTTCTGAGGCGCATCCGCTTTGACCTTGAGCGCACCCCGCACGGCTTCCGTGACGAGGCATCTGCGTTGCTGTGCTTTTCTTTGTGTTTTATTTCTGAGGCGCATCCGCTTTGACCTTGAGCGCACCCGCCGGCTTCCGTGACGAGGCATCTGCGTTGCTGTGCTTTTCTTTGTGTTTTATTTCTGAGGCGCATCTGCTTTGACCTTGAGCGCACCCGCAGGCTTCCGTGACGAGGCATCTGCGTTGCTGTGCTTTTCTTTGTGTTTTATTTCTGAGGCGCATCCGCTTTGACCTTGAGCGCACCTCGCCGGCTTCCGTGACGAGGCATCTGCGTTGCTGTGCTTTTCTTTGTGTTTTATTTCTGAGGCGCATCTGCTTTGACCTTGAGCGCACCCGCCAAGGCTTCCGTGACGAGGCATCCGCGTTGCTGTGCTTTTCTTTGTGTTTTATTTCTGAGGCGCATCTGCTTTGACCTTGAGCGCACCCGCCGGCTTTCCGTGACGAGGCATCTGCGTTGCTGTGCT
>JAZHYW010020041.1:0-31778 GCA_037355805.1 Ixodes ricinus | reverse complement strand
ATTTTGATTTGCACGAGATGGCGCTACTTGACATCTCCTTTTTAAAGTAGCCATCTCGTGCATCCATGCAAAAGAATAAAAGGGACAGCACGCGACGGCATGAGCCGCGCGTGATCTGCGGCCTCATCGGCCAGTGTTCGCCCCGCTCCTGAATCCGTTGGTTGTCCTTTCTTCTCGCTCCGGCGACCGTCCAGGTCCGCTCGGGGCATGTAGTTTCCCGGCTACGTCGAACGTGAGTCACCGGCGCTTGCGTCCAATGTAGCCAGGCTTTAGAGCACCGCCGCGTCGGCGCAGAATATAACATTTTGGCGACGAGGATGGGATATTTGTTTTAATATGTAGCATTTCCTCTTTTGTAACCCGGGATTCGGGAGGGGCTTCACTCCGCGTCGCGGGTCAGTGGTTGAGGAAACCGGCGCGTAACTGTATTCATGAAATGTATTTCTTTTTGTTCCGGGTGAACGGTAGTCATAGTTTGCGGGAAGGCCGCGTTTGATGAGTTTCGGGGGAGGCATTAGGCCTAGGTTTTCAGTACGTTCCATTTTCATCGTGAGATGACTTCGTCATCTTCGTCTTCGAGCGGCCCAACGGCGTTCCCGCCGCCGGCCGTCTTTTTGGCAGTGCCCGGTCCGCCGATAGTAGCTTGGCCGGCATGGAAGCGTGCTTTTCTGACTTTTCTTGACGCGTCGGCGTTGCATCTCGTAGAACCGTTCCGGAAAAAAGCCATCCTGTTTTCGCTGTTGGGCACTGAGGGCCAGCGCATCGTGGATGCATTTCAGCTGTACGAGACGGTTGCGGTGGAGGGGACTGACGAGTTCCAGGTTTTTCTGGAGGCAGTCGAGAAGCATTTTGAGTTTTCGGGTAGTATCGCGCTTGAACGCCAGAAGCTGCGCGGTTTGTTCCAACGTCCTGGCCAGTCGGTAACTGAGTTTCTTGCCGTGTTGCGCCATCAGGCTTCGTTTTGTGCTCTGGGGAACGCGCTCGATGAAAGACTTTGCGAGGTTTTCTTGGAAGGCCTGGAGTCCAGACGCGTTCAGGATCGCGTTCTGCAGGAGTGCGAGGGCAGCGAGCTGCCAACGCTGTCGCGGGCTATCCAGATCGCTCGCCAGTACGAGCAGAGAGCAAAGACGGCCGCAAGTTTTCGGCGGCGAGAGGCGCAAGTCCCGGTCGCGGCAGAAGTCCAGCGTGTCCAGATCGAGGAACGTCAAACGGCAGCAACACAAGATGGCGGCCAAGCGTCGTCTTCTTCCATCGAGCATGGGCAAGATGGCTACAGCGGCTACCCTCCCTGGCCTCAACCTGGCTACCCCCCGTCGCAGCTTGGACCCAGGATGCCTTGGGCTCCGGTGGCCTCCGGTCACGTGCCCCGTTTTCCGGCGAGGGTGTTCCAGCCTCAGCGTGGGCGTGAGCCCGCTCCGCCTCGGACGGGTGGGATCGGAGCAGACGACGCCTGCTACTTCTGTGGACGCCGCCGTCATGATCGGGCGGTTTGCCCGGCGTCTCAAGCGACATGCTTCTTATGTGGAAAGTGGGGACACTTTGCAGTGGCGTGTCAGAGTCGTCGCCCGCCGGCGGCTGCCTTCACCTACGATCGGCGACAGGCATCGTTCCCGGTTCAAGGCCGTGGTACTCGGCGGACCTTCGCCGACAGACAGTTCAGAGGGGACCGGCCCGGCCGGGTGAACGTGGTCGGCCAGTCGCTGTCTCCTGAGGAGCTGCCAAGCGTCAGGCTGACGGAGGAACCTGTGGTCGTCGGGACGGCCGAGCGACGAGAAGGCGGCAGCATGCGTCGTGACGCCTTCATGGCCGAGATCACGGTAAATGGGACCCCTCTTCGTCTTCTTGTTGATACCGGTGCATGTGTGTCGATCCTAAATGAACGCATGTTTAACGAAGTTAACAAGCAGCGGAGGATAAAGTTACATCCGCCGTCGACGCCTCTCGTCCACTATTTGCAAGAGACCATTCCGGTACTTGGATGTTTTGTGGGACAAGTAATTTTTAAGAACCGCTGGACAACGTTGGAGTTTTACGTAACCAAGACTGGACGTTCGTTACTCGGCATCGACGCGGTCCGCGAGTTGCAACTGGTGTTGAATGGCGCTAAACATGAGTGTTTGTATGCGAATGCAGCTCACGGAGGAGGAGCACCACAGCGGGATGTGAGGCCCACGCCCAACCCGCAGCGACGACCGTTCACCGCGTCGTCCTGTCAAGCATCGCAAGTCCCTGGTTCTCGAGCAGCGGCAAGTTCCAGACCTTCATTTGCGGAGAACCCGTCTCCTGCTTCATCGGTCTCTGAAGAGACCACACCTAAAGTCTTCGAGGACGAGTCAAGTCCGCAACGTCATCCTGAGAGTCAAGGGCTCCATCATCCACAGCGTCATCCTGAGAGTCAAGAGCTCCACAGTCCTGAGAGTCACGGACTACACGGTCCACAAGATCATCCGGGGAGTCAAGCGCCCCAAGGTATGCAGCGTCATCCAGAGAAATCCAGTCCTTCGACGAGCCTTGTTGGTGGTTCCTCGAAGCGAGACGCATCCAAGTTGCCCCCTGGCTTCGAAGATTTTGAACATCTTTTTAGCCCGGGCTTGGGTCTGCTGAAGAATCACTCGCACAAGGTCAAGGTGCGGCACACAGTTCCACCAGTCCAATCAAAGCTCCGTCGCCTCCCGATGACCCTAAGGGATCGGGTTTCCGAAGAAATTTTCAAGCTGGAGCGAGAGGGCGTAATTGAACGTGTCGAAGCCTCCGAGTGGGTGTCACCTATTGTTGTCGTCCGCAAGCCCGATGGCAACATCCGTATGTGTGTGGACCTACGAGCTCCGAACCAGGCCGTTGTCATTGATTCGTTTCCACTTCCTTGCATCAATGAACTGTTGAACTCTCTACGGGGAGCGGCGATCTTCTCCAAGCTGGATTTGGCGTCCGCCTACCATCAAGTCCGTCTCGACCCGGTGAGTCGTGACCTCACGTCTTTCATTACCCACGAGGGGTTATTTCGCTTTAAGAGAGTTTGTTTCGGGCTGGCATCCGCACCCGCAGCTTTCCAGCAACTCATGTCCAAAATCCTAAGGGATTGTCCAGGCGTTCAGTTCTATCTGGACGATATCATCGTTTATGGATCCACTTTGAAGGAGCACGATGAGAATCTCCGTCGTGTCTTGTCTCGAATTTCCCAAGCGGGAATGAAGCTAAACCGTAAAGGTGTTTTTCAAGTACAGGAGCTCTCATTTTTGGGACACCATCTTTCCGTGAAAGGTTTAGCACCCCTGTCATCCAAGGTAGATGCGGTCCTAAATTTTGCAACTCCCTCTGATGCAGTGAAGTTAAGAGCATTTTTAGGGCTGGTAGAGTACTACAGCAAGTTCATCCCTCATTGTTCCACGGTCGTCGAACCGATGCGTCGTCTCCTACGTAAAGGAGTTCGTTTCAGCTGGTCTCCGGAAGTCGAGGCCAGTTTTCAGAAAGTAAAGACTTCCATCCAAGAAGCTCCAATTTTGGCCATGTTTGACCCGACGTTGCCTATCGTCGTGGCCACAGATGCTTCTCAGTACGGTCTCGGTGCTGTTTTGCAGCAGCAGTATGGTAGCCAGCTTCGTCCTGTAGCCTTCGCGTCTCGCTCGCTAACTGATGCAGAGCGAAGGTATTCCACGGGCGAGAAGGAAGCTCTCGCATGTCTTTGGGCGTGTGAAAAGTGGCACGTGTATCTGTGGGGAAGGTCTTTTGTCATTCGTACTGACCATCAGGCGTTGGTCACGTTGCTGTCCAACAAAGGTTCCGGAATCCGTCCTCTAAGGATCACTCGTTGGTCCTCCCGACTTCTGAATTACAATTTCAAAATGGAGTTTCAGAAGGGCGCCACCAACGTCGTTGCTGACGCGTTTTCACGGTTGCCAGTGTCTGACACTGAGGAGGGCATGAGATTCGACGAGGAAGTTGTTTCCGTCGTAATGGTTCCTTTGTCGAAAGGCGGTTTTCAACAGGCTACGGCCAATGACATAGTTCTTCCTTCAGTCATCCGCTATACTACCTCGGTTTGGCCTGAAGATAGTAAAACCAATCCAGATCTCCGGCCTTACTATCACGTCAGAGACCAACTGTCGCTGTACGACGGTATTTTGTACAAGGGAGAAAAACTTGTCGTCCCTGTCGAGTTTCGAGACCGGATCGTGGAAGTAGCACACGAAGTTCATCAGGGGATCACAAGAACCACAAGTGTGATCCGGGAACACTACTGGTGGCCGTTGATGAATGAACACATAAAGAACAAGATCCAGAACTGCACGGTGTGCCATGCTACCGACAAACCAGTGAAGGCTGCACCGGCTCCCTTGCAGCCCATCCAGTTTCCAAGTCAGCCCTGGGAAAAGCTAGGAATCGACATCGTGGGCCCGGTTGATCGTGCACCGGCCAGTCAAAGGTTTTTTTTGGTACTCATAGATTACCACTCCAAGTGGCCAGAAGTCCAAGCCACGTCTTCTGTGACTTCTGCGACTGTCATCAGCTTTTTGAAGAACGTTTTTTCACGCGAGGGACTGCCCTGCGAGATTGTGTCAGATAATGGAGTACAGTTTACCTCCCATGAATTTCAAGATTTCTTGCGTCAACATGGCATCAAACATAGGAGAACGTCATTATACCACCCCCAATGTAACGGGCAGGTGGAAAGATTTAACCGAGTCCTGAAGTCGTGCCTTCAGTTAGCTGTTGTACAAGGTCGTCCACTTCCAGATGCCGTCCGAGACCACCTGGAAGCGTACCGACGTACGGTACATCCTGCAACAGGATTTGCACCATCCTTTCTCCTTCATGGACGAAATCATCGGTCTAGACTAGACGTACAAGGCATGCCGACTAGGACGGTACCTGACGATCTCTTGGAACGTCGAGCTCAGCTACAGGGAAGAGTACAGCGCTATCAACAAAACATGAAAGATTATTCTGACCATCGTAGAGCGGTACGACACCCTCAGTTTCATCCTGGGCAGGCTGTTCGTGTATTCAAGCCCACCCATCATAACAAGTTGCGGAGTACATATACAGAACCACAACGGATACATGCACAGTTAGGACCTGCTACATATCAACTCGCTGACGGTAGGAGGTGGAACGCAGCGAAGCTTGCAAAGTCCATACAGCTGCCTCCAGCACAAGTTCCTGACTACGGTTGGGATGATGATGATGACGAAGATGACTTGTATATACCTCCTGCAACTCCAGTGGTTCCTGTACTGACCCCTGTCCGTGGAAGCACTTCAACGTCCCAAGTACCAATTGTCTTTTCCTGCCCGGAGGGTTCCTGTGACCCCGCAGCGTCTGGTCTCTTGGAGAGACCCGGTTCATCTGCTGCACCCATGGCAGGTGCACCTCGCCATGCAGCGCTGGGTTCTCCCAAGGAGCCAGATCTGTTTGCTGCGGCAAAGTTTACAGTTCCGGTTGCTGCGGCCGAGTCTCCTGCTCCGGGTGCTGTACCGGGGCCTGTTCCTGGACCTGTTCCTGGAACTGTTCTTGGAGCTGTCCCTGGGCCTGCCTCTGTTCCTGGGGGCCCTGCTCCTGTTTCCGAGGGGAATCTCGGGTCGGCTGTACCCGACATGATCGGGATCTCTGCACCTGAGCTCTGCCCTGCTTCCGTGGCAGACGCTGGACAGTCTGTGGAGCCTGACAGGCTTGTCAGGCCTGTTCCTGAGGCTGCGGTCAGGCCTCTCCCTGAGCCTGTACTCAGGCCTGTTCCTGAGGCCGAGATCAGGCCTCTCCCTGAGCCTGGTCCCGGTCCTGTTCCGGCGGTCAGGCCTCTTCCTGGGCCCGTGGTTGTTGCTGCTCCGGACGCTGTGCCAGGGTCATCACCAGAGTCCGTGGTTGCAGAGCAACTACCTGTCTCCGATCTGGCAGTTTGCCCAGACACACGGGCAGAACTGCTCGTTTTGCCGTCGCCAGAAACGAGTACACCTCTGGAGTCTTCGGGAACGAGTACGCCATCTATGCCTCCACTTGAGGATTCAGTGGAAGAACTCACGACCGAGTTCCACACACCACCCACGATCTCCGAGCCATCTACAGCTCCTCTACCACCAGCGAGGCAAGGTCGGCCAATACGCCAGAGAAGACTTCCGCTGAAGTTCAAAGACTATATTCTTGCACTTGGCGATGATAGTTTTCAGTCAGATTCGGAGTACAGTGACTAAGACTTTTGTAGTTATGTTTTCGTAAAAGGTCATTTTGGTATAAACTTTGGGTAGATATAGAACATTAAAAGCATATCACTGTTATAGCAAAACCTTGGCCAAGGTAAAAATGTCCATGACAAACACAATATTCTAAACAATAACCAAACTAACAAACTAACAGTCAACACTACAATGTGTCATGGACATTAAAAACGGAAATAGAAATACAAATCATAGTAATACAAATGTACTCAAATAGGTATTGTTCGATGTTTCATTTTCCTCCCAGGAGGAGGAGAGATGAGAGTGCTCTAAGTTGAAATATGACTCTTGGAATGAAATTTTGATCGTCACGTGACTAGTATGATGCAACCTGAACTTTCAGTGAAAACCCGTTTTGTTCGGATGACTTGTTTAGGATTTTGTTGAACTTTCCGTGTCGTGCACACAAAGAACGTCTATGAACAATCTTTTGCGAATTTCCAACGAACAATTTCAAAACCAATATTTCCAGTGAAATAACGCAATTTTCGGGTGGTGAAGTGTTTTGATTTTCGTTATTTTTTCACATAACGAATGTATAACGTAAGTCTTCCTCCCACAATTTTCTTATTTCTTTTAAGGGAGGGAGAATGTAGTATTTTGATTTGCACGAGATGGCGCTACTTGACATCTCCTTTTTAAAGTAGCCATCTCGTGCATCCATGCAAAAGAATAAAAGGGACAGCACGCGACGGCATGAGCCGCGCGTGATCTGCGGCCTCATCGGCCAGTGTTCGCCCCGCTCCTGAATCCGTTGGTTGTCCTTTCTTCTCGCTCCGGCGACCGTCCAGGTCCGCTCGGGGCATGTAGTTTCCCGGCTACGTCGAACGTGAGTCACCGGCGCTTGCGTCCAATGTAGCCAGGCTTTAGAGCACCGCCGCGTCGGCGCAGAATATAACAGGTAGGCAAGCCCATTTATTGTGAGGCCAATCATCCAGGAGCTAGGGTGCGCGATTCTCACAACGCTGTACCACCATCGCTGAAAGTTGCGAATAAGAACGTACGTTAAACACTTGGCGACCTTTTAACAAATTTCTAAAGTTAACACGTCTCCGAACTTAACGAATATACAAAATGTCCTAAGTGAAATTGTTAATCACCTTGCGGAAAATGTTCATTATATATTAAGTCTTGTGCACTTTACCACGAAAATGAAAAGAGTTCCACCTCTCACTTGAGACTTCTCAACACTCCGAAAAGTTCAACCCGTTTCATTGTCTTATCAAGTCTACATATAAAGCTTTCCCCTTTGTTGAACAAAACTTATTTCAAAAATGTCCAGGACACATGTGCAGTATTGGCCGTTATTTTGTTAGTGGTGTTATATGTTGGTAGTTTTGTGTTTGTCATGGACATTTCTCCTTGGCCAAGGATTTTCTATGACAGTGACTGATTCATTTTCTATAGCACATAAACATAGCTCATGACAAATGACAACTATCAGGAAACCTAACTAGCAACAACTACAAAACCTTTCTAATCATTGTCACTAAATTCAGAGTCTGAGTCCAAACTACCATTACCAACTGCGAGGATGTAGTCCATAAATTTCAGTGGAAGTCTCTTTTTGCGTATTGGTCGACTTTGTGCTGTTCGTGGCTGAGAAATTATAGTAGGAGCTCTAGATGATTCAGAGATCGAAGGTGGTGCGTGTAATTCTGTTGTAGTCTCGTCACCGGAGTCTTCAAGTGGAGGCGTCGACAATGGCGTGCTGGAACGAGCGTCCAGAGGACTACTCGTCCTCGGCAAAGGAACACTGAGAAGTTCTTCACGGGGATCTGGGAAAGCGTCCAGATCGGGGATGGGCAGTTCAGTATTTTCATGCACAGGCTGTTCAAGCCCCGGAACAGGAATAAGCCTCGGGACAGGCCCAAGAATTGGAACAGGCCCGGGGACAGGCCCAGGAACGGAAGCAGGCCCGAGGACAGGCCCAGGAACAGGAATAAGCCTGGGGACATGCCCAAGACTTGGAACAGGCCCGGGGACAGGCCCAGGAACGGAAGCAGGCCTGAGGACAGGCCCAGGAACAGGAACACGCCGAAGGACAGGCCCAGGAACAGTAGCAGGAGACCCTGGCACTGGAGTGCTGCCGGGCGCCACAAGATGCCCGGGGTCCACAGCGAGACCCTGACCATGGACACTAGTGAATGCAGCAGGAAGATCTTGCCTCTTGGGAGAACCCAGAGTTGCATGGCGGGCTGTACCTGCCACCCGTGCAGCAGGAGAACCGGGTCTCCTCAAGAGACCAGACGCTGCGAGGTCACTAGAGCCTTTATCGTCATCATCATCATCGTCATCCCAGCCTTGGTCAGAAACTTGTATCGAAGGCAGTTGTGCAGCTTTTGTGAGTTTCGCTGCATTCCATCTTCTACCATCAGCTAGTTGATATGTTGCAGGTCCTAGCTGTGCTTGTATCATTTGTGGTTCAGTGTATCTACTGTGAAGTTTATTCTGATGAGTGGGCTTGAAGACACGGACGGCTTGGCCCGGGTGAAACTGAGGTGTTCGCACCGCTCTACGATGATCCGAGTAAGATTTCATGTGTTGCTGATACCTGTCGACTCTTTGTTGGAGTTGAGCCCGTCTCTCTGGAAGGTCAGCAGGAACTTCGCGGGTTGGTATACCCTGTACATCTAGTCTTGACCTGTGAATTCTTCCGTGCAGAAGAAGAGACGGTGCGAACCCTGTTGTTGGATGTACCGTACGACGATATGCTTCCAGGTGGTCCCGAACGGCGTCTGGAAGGGAACGACCTTGCACAACGGCTAACTGAAGCCAAGACTTCAAAACGCGATTAAACCTTTCAACCTGCCCGTTGCTTTGAGGATGATACAACGATGTTTTCTTATGTTTAATACCATTCTGCCGTAGAAAATCCTGAAACTCTCGAGAGGTGAATTGGACCTCATTGTCCGAGACAATCACACAGGGAAGTCCTTCACGTGAAAAAACATCCTTCAGAAAGCTGATGACGGTCGCTGACGTTACCGACGACGTGGCTTGAACTTCTGGCCACTTAGAGTGGTAGTCTATTACGACAATGAAAAATCTTTGACTGGGCGGTGCACGATCAATCGGACCCACAATGTCAATGCCGAGCTTTTCCCAGGGTTGACTGGGAAACTGGATGGGCTGCAGAGGAGCCGGCGCAGCCTTCACTGTCTTGTCAGTTGAGTGGCACACTGTACAGTTTTCTATCTTGTTCTTTATATGTTGGTTCATGAGAGGCCACCAGTAATGCTCACGGATCACACTTGTAGTTCTCGTGATCCCTTGGTGTACTTCGTGCGCTACTTCCATTATCCTGTCTCGGAACTGCATAGGAACAACTAGCTTCTCTCCTTTGTACAAGATGCCATCGTACAGGAAAGCTGATCTCGTACCTGGTAGTATGGTCGCAGGTCTGGATTCATTTTGCTGTCCTCAGGCCAAGACGATGTGGTATATCGGATAACGGACGGCAGAACTACATCATTGGCCGTAGCCTGTTGAAAACCACCCTTAGACAGTGGAACCATGACAACAGAAACAACCTCCTCGTCAAATCGCATACCCTCTTCCGTGTCAGGCACTGGCAACCTTGAAAATGCGTCAGCAACGACGTTGGTGGCGCCCTTCTGAAACTCCATCTTAAAATTATAGTTCAGAAGTCTGGATGACCAACGGGTGATTCTAAGAGGACGGATTCCAGATCCCTTGTTTGAAAGTAACGTAACCAGCGCTTGATGGTCCGTCCGAATTACAAAAGGCCTTCCCCACAGATAAACGTGCCACTTTTCGCACGCCCATAGACATGCTAGTGCTTCCTTCTCACCAGTAGAATACCTTCGCTCGGCATCTGTTAGCGAGCGCGACGCGAAGGCTGTACAGGACGAAGTCGATTCCCATACTGCTGCTGAAGAACAGCGCCAAGACCATACTGCGAAGCATCTGTTGCCACGATGATAGGCAACGTTGGGTCGAACATAGCTAAAATTGGCGCTGCTTGAATGGAAGCCTTTACTTTCTGAAAACTGGCCTCAACTTCCGGGGACCAGTTGAAAGGAACTCCTTTACGGAGGAGACGACGCATCGGTTCTACGACCGTAGAACAATGTGGGATGAATTTACTATAGTACTCAATAAGTCCCAAAAACGCTCTTAGCTTCACTGAGTCAGAGGGAGTTGCAAAATTCAGGACTGCATCTACCTTGGATGAAAGGGGTGCTAACCCTCTCACGGAAAGATGGTGTCCCAAAAATGAGAGCTCCTCTACTTGGAAAACACCTTTGCGGTTTAACTTCATTCCCGCTTGGGAGATTCTAGATAAGACACAACGGAGATTCTCATCGTGCTCTTTCAAAGTGGATCCATACACAATGACATCATCTAAGTAAAACTGGACTCCTGGACAATCCTTTAGGATTTTGGACATTATTTGTTGGAAAGCTGCGGGAGCGGATGCTAGCCCGAAACAAACTCGCTTAAAGCGGAACAATCCCTCATGGGTAATGAAAGAAGTGAGGTCACGACTCACCGGGTCGAGACGGACCTGATGATAGGCTGAAGCCAAATCCAGTTTGGAGAAAAACGCTGCTCCACGCAAAGAATTCAAAAGTTCGTTGATACATGGCAGCGGAAAGGAATCGATAACAACGGCTTGATTCGGCGCTCGTAGATCCACACACATACGAATGTTGCCATCTGGTTTGCGGACAACAACAATCGGCGACACCCACTCAGAGGCTTGAATACGTTCGATGATACCCGCTCGTTCCAACTTGAAAATTTCTTCAGAAACTTGATCCCTCAATGTCATCGGAAGACGACGGAGTTTTAATTGGACGGGTTGAACTGTATGCCGCACCTTTACCTTGTGTGTATGATTCTTCACCAGACCCAAACCTGGGCTAAAGAGATGTTCAAACTCTTCGAACCCAGGTGGTAACTTCGATGTATCCGTTTTTGTGGAAGTAGGAGTCTCATGATGACTTGTTGATGTACTCGTCTTTTCAGAATGACGTTGAGGACTTGACTTGTGCAGAATGGCTTTAGGTATCGTATCTCCAGAGATTGATGAAGCAGGGGATATGTCAGGAATGTTATTTCCAGTAGAAAGAAGACTGGAACTCGCCGCAGGGGATGAACCAAGTGGCTGCGATGCTTGACGGAACGAGACGGTGAACGGTTGTCGCTGCGGGTTGGGCGTGTCCCTCACATTCCGCTGCGGTGCTCCTCCTCCGTGAGCTGCATTAGCGTACAAACATTCGTATTTCGCACCATTCAGCACAAGTTTCATTTTACGGACCGCGTCGATTCCGAGCAACGAACGTCCCGTCCTGGTTACATAAAATTCCAGCGATGCCCAGCAATCCTTAAAATTTACTTGTCCCACAAAACATCCGAGCACAGGGATGGACTCTTGCATATAGTGGACGAGGGTCCTCGACGGCGGGTATAACCTTATCTTGTTATTCTTGTTAACTTCCTTAAAGGTACGCTCATTTAAAATTGATACGAATGAACCAGTATCAACAAGAATGCGAAGAGGTGTGTCATTTACCGTGATTTCGGCCATGAATGCATCTCGACGAACGATGCCACCCTCTCCTCTCTCAGTTGTCTCGACGGGCAGTGGATCCTCCGCGAACGTAACACTTGGTAGCATCTCTGGAGCCGGCGGCGGGTCGACCATGCCCACCAGGTTGGACCTGACTCCTCGGGACTGTCGGTCAGCGAAGCTTCGCCGATAACCTCGGCCCTGGACAGGAAATGACGCTTGTCTGCGGTCGTAGACGAAGGCTGCCGACGGCGGGCGACGACTCTGGCACATCACTGCAAAATGTCCCAGCTTCCCGCATAGGAAGCAAGCTGCCTGGGACGCCGGGCAAAGCGCCCGGTCATGGCTGCGGCGTCCGCAAAAATAACAAGCGCTGCCGTCTGCGTTTCCACCAGTTCGAGGAGGGGCAAGGTCACGATCTTGTCGAGGCTGGAACACCCGCGCCGGCAACCGGGGCACGTGACCAGCGGCCGATGGGAGCCAAGGCATTCTGGGTCCAGGCTGGGACAGGGGATAGCCAGGTTGATGCCCCGAGGGGTATCCGGCGTAGCCATCTGGGCGATGCTCGAATGAAGATGACGATGCTGTGCCGCCATCTTGGGTTCCTGGCAGACGTCGTTCCCCGATTCGCTGAATCTCCGCCGAGTCTCGGTTTTGCGATTGTTCTCGTCTCCGGAAACTCGCGGCCGTTTTCGCCCTCTGCTCAAACTGTTGTGCTAACTGAATAGCTCGAGATAAGGTCGGTACCTCGCTGCCCTCGCATTCCCGCAGGAGGCGATCCTGAACGCGTCTGGATTCCAAACCCTCCAAGAACACCTCACAGAGTCTTTCGTCGAGAGCGTTTCCATAAGCGCAGAACGAGCCCTGATGTCGTAATTCGGCAAGAAACTCGGTGACTGACTGTCCGGGACGCTGTACCAAGGCGCGCAGTTTCTGGCGCTCAAGAGCAACACTACCAGAAAATTCAAAATGCCTGCCAACGGCCTCTAAGAAAATCTGGAACTCATCGGTTCCTTCTGCAGAAGGAGTCTCATACAATTGAAATGCGTCTACGATACGCTGGGCTTCCGTACCCAATAGTGAAAATAAAATCGCCTTTTTCCGACGCGGTTCGACACACTGCAAACCCGATGCTTCAAGGTATGTCAAAAAACCACGCTTCCATGCTGGCCAAGCAACTATCGGTGGACCAGGAACAGCCAAAAACACGGCCGGCGGTGGGAATGCCATCGAACCAACCACAATGGAAGAGGAAGATGAAGTCATCTCGAAGGTTGGAACAAACTGAGAACCCCAGTGAAGATTGAACAAAATAATGTCCCACGCGAACTGATCGCACTAAAGGAGGAGAACGCAAAAATCATTTAACGTGCGAAAATCTCGATAACCAAAAAAAAGACATGAAAATAAATATGGAACCAGGGAACGAAAGAAAATCTGTTACGCGCCGGTATTCCAAACCACTGGACCGGGACGCGGAGCGCTGCCAACTACTCGAACAAGGTTACAAAAATTCAGCTCAAAATAAAGATATCCCATCCTCGTCGCCAAAATGTAATATTCCGCCTACGGGGCGCTAACTATGAAAGACTCATCGGACGGAGGTGCCGGTGTTCCATGGCCGAGCCGGAGAAGCCGTCTTCCCGAGTGAACCCTGTCTGGTTTTCCCGGTGGCGAAAGGAAAGACAACCGTCCTGTTCGAGTGTTGGCAAAACGTCTGCCCGAGCGCTGGCCCCGAGCGAGCCTCGAGGCCGCCAGCGCGTGGCACCTTCTTTTATTACAAAGCTGATGTCCGTTGTTATGCCATCTTTGTAAAAAACTATAAAGACCGACAACTGTAAATACTACAGTGAGGCATCCGTGATTAGCAACGTCAGCCTTGCAGGGTCAGAATGTGCTAAGACTACAGCGGATGCCAGCAGCTTTTTACATTTACTTCGCTTGAATGGTCGCTTTTCTTCAGATGTCCAACACCAGCAATCGGTTCAGGGGATGCAACACATCCGACAGATTTGGCATGAACCTCCTATAAAAGTTGATCAAGCCCAAGTTGCTTTGCACTTTCTTCACATACTGAGGCACTGGTGCCGCCAGCACGGCTTCTGTATTGGTTTGATTTGGCTGAAGACCAGCTGAGCTGATGATGTGCCCCAGATACTCCACATTGGCCGCCATGAACTCGCATATGGACAGCTTCAGCCGCAGTCCAGCTTTATTCAGTCGCTCCAGGACTTGGCACACATTTGCCTAATTATTGCTGTCGTTAGTGCCGGTAAGAAGTATATCATCAGAATATACTTTGACAAGATCAAGGTCCTGTAGGAGGTTCTCTATCGCGGGTCGAAACACAGCTGGGGCTGACGACACCCCAAAGGGAAGCCTGGTAAATTGATACAAACCCTTCGGGGTGTTGATGGTAACGAACTTTTGCGAGTCTTCGTGCAAGCTGACCTGGTGGTATGCATCTCTCAGATCGAGCTTCGAAAACTTGACTCCTCCTGTTAGCCTTGCGAACAACTCTTCGATGCGAGGAATCAGGTACGACTCAAGCACCGTCACAGTTTGACTGTTATATTAAAGTCATCACACAGGCGAACACGGCCATTCCTGTTCCACTATGGGAACGATGGGCGCGGCCCATTCGGACGTCTTCACTGGTCGAATGACGCCCTCGCGCTCCATCCTCAGTAACTCCTCAGTAATTCTGACTCGTAACGCGAACGGGACAACTCGCGGCTTGAAAAATCTTGGTTTAGCACCCTCCTGCACGGTAATCTGGGTGACCATGCCATCAAAGGAACCCAGTCCTTCAGAAAATGCTCCATTGAACTGGTTCGCCACTTCCTCCACGGACGTCACAGTGTTGACGACTTCTGGCTTGGCGATTCCTAGCTTGAATTCCTCATCCAGCTTCTTCCAAACAGCGTAGGACACGGGCCCTTTGCGACGAACAAGGTAAAGACGCACTCGTTCTCGCCGAGCTTCACGGTTGCCTCCAAGCTTGCCCACCACAGGCTTCATGTCGCCAGAAGAACTTCTTAACTGGACGTCCGATGGTTCCGGCATAGCCGAAGGGAACAGCTCCGGTATAGACCTTTCCAGCGGCAGTCTCGAACGAAGCGATTTACAGCAGACGTCACTGGTTTTGAGAGGGTACGCCAGTGTTGCCCGACTGCGCTGAGCTGTGGGTTTTCTAGTCAGTGGGCTGTGGAAGCCTCCGCGGGGGAAATTCCGGAGCACCGGTGGAGGCTAAATTGCGGCGTTCTATTTTTTATTTTGTGTTCTATGGCCAATAGAATTTCTGGAGTTAATTGAGTGCCACTGAACTATTTTTTTTTGGAAGAAAAACGAAGCAATGCAAGCTGTATTTGGTGAGTCCGTGCGCCACAGAACAAATGCAACTGGAAAATTTGGTTTCCATTTTATGTTGATCTTTTTACGGCACCGCACACTCGAGCCGCAGTCAATTTACAACGGTCTTAGCCGTCGGTGCAATATTTTACCGTCATCAGGATATCTGGAACTGCAAGGATATTTTCCCTCACCCACAACATGAAATTCAACGAGTATCATCAATCGAGACAACCATATATTGTACGTACCCCACGGTGCCGCGTTATCCGAACAGGACTTGAGAAAGGTCTCAAATAACACAGCATGTCGAATATACAGTGTCGACGATCGACGGTAGTCACCTCACGACAATCGGACGGAATCCGGTGAGTATTGGGAAACATCTAGAAGAGAGCTGCTTTTTGCACAGCTTCAAAACGCGAACGAACGTGTCTATTCCGTCCCCACACCCCGGACCCAACCATCAGCATCTTTCGCGAAGACCCGGAACATAGCCGGGAGGCTTTCTTGGAGATTATCTAAACGGAAATAATCCTCCAAGAACGTCGAACTGCCTGTGTTGCGGGCTGCTTGACGTTCGCTCTCTTCATTCGTTTCCTGTGAAGGCCGAGCAGGCTACGAGCCCTGCTGCCCCTGGTTCTCACAGTGGAAGATAACACACAAAGGGTAGACATCCTAAACGAGGCAAATAAAGTGGTAGAAAGCTTCAAGAA
This sequence comes from Ixodes ricinus, assembly GCA_037355805.1. Classification (NCBI taxonomy): domain Eukaryota; kingdom Metazoa; phylum Arthropoda; class Arachnida; order Ixodida; family Ixodidae; genus Ixodes; species Ixodes ricinus. The sequence goes on along the minus strand of JAZHYW010020041.1, from coordinate 15,963 downwards.
AAGCCGGCGCGAGCTCCGAATGCACAATGCAGGTGGCGAGTCACGCGCTGACCGGGTTTCCCACAGCTCAGGCGGGTGCCAGGTATTTCTGGCGGATGAGGGTCAGCTTGATCTTCGCAAAAATAGGCGGCGGCCAAAGAGCTCTTTTTTGAAAAGCGTCTATACTTCCTCTCGCTAATGGTTGACATGCTGGCACTGGTATCCAACTCCATTTTCAATGTCACTCCGTTGACGGCAACTTCGACACGCATTGACTCTGGTCCGGCCGCTTGAAATGCCCAAAGGTTGTACGGCTCCTGCGTTCCTGGTTTCTATTCTGGCGCTGCCAGCTCGTCTTCCACGTAGTGGACAGGTCTCGATCCACTCCTGGGTCTCGCCTTTTCGTTGACATGTATTTGATCTGCAGACCCATGCCGAATGCCCTCTCTGCTCACACTTGAAACAGATACGCTGTCGACGTGCCAACATTGGTGTGCTAGATTATTATTCCCACAACGGAAGCAAGAACCATTTGAACTGCTGTTTGGCCGACTTAGTCCCTAGCCACAACATTGGCAGACTACCCGGCCTGCGCAGACGTCGCCTGAGCCAGCTGATCACGTAATGCACGGAAATCTTTCCTGGCAGGCTCCATGACGTTCCTCGCGGTCTCAAAGTCCAACTCGGCCGTTTCCAGCACTCGAGTCTGCATCGCGACGTCGTTGATTCCGCTCATAATTTCGGATCCGTAGCATCCGCTCCCGAAACGATGCGAACTTGCAGTCGTCAGCAAGCTTCTTCAGCGATGCGATGTAATCGTTCACCAGCTCTTCGTCCCGCCGATGCCGAGAAACAAACTTGAAGCTGGCCACCACCTCCGATACCCTCCGCAAGTAGTGCTTGTTCAAAGCTTCGAAAATCACAGCCAATGTTGCATCGGCAGGCTTCGTAGGGGCGAGCAGGCTCCTCAGCAGCGAGTAAGTTTCTGACCCGCAGCACATGTGAAACACGGCAGTCCTCTTCGTTGCGGCGATGTCGTTCGCGGTGAAGTATAATTCAACGCGTTCGCGGTACTCAGTCCAATCTGACGTAGCCGAGTCAAACGGTTCAACCTTCACGATGGCAGGCATGGCTGCTGGAGTTGATGCGGGACAAACAGATAAGTCGTGTGCGACCGTTATTTATCGCTCGTCGCCAGTTGTGATAATCCACGCCAGGCACATCGCCCTAGTCAAGGTCAGGTACAACATTCCAAATTGAGGACGTAGATCGCACTGATTGGCCCAAACAGGCATCGTCTTTGCCGTCTTTTTTTTATCACCGCGGTGGCGCCCGTGTGTGTATGGCGCTAGATATCACATCACGAAAAAAACAATGTACTTTGAAGTCCCATGGGAATGACGAGACCATAAAAGTCGAATCGCTCTTACCTCCTATTGAGCAAAGCGATTTGCGAAGGAATATTGAGTCATGACGTTTCGCCTGCTTAGTCTCACAAAGAGAATTGTTATTTTGGGTTCAGAAATTTTATGGAAACTCGTTATTGACTCGCCACTTCTTTTTGGTCAAAATGACAGGACGCCAAGCTTGTCTGGAAACAATCAAGCCTGCATTTAATTATTTTATTTTTCCCAGTTTTCGAAAAAGAAAACACTCGAATTTTAAGTTACCGCGTCCTGAAAAAAAGTGAGGTGTGTTGTGATGAGAAGCAACCACTATATTTCGGTCAAAGAAGTGCCTTTTGTTCTCGGCACATGGCCAAGCAAAGTCGATGAGGATGATTTTCGGCCTTGTACCTAGCGCCACCGTGCAATAAAACAGCCGCGATACATTTGTTTTTTTAAGTCAGTATCTGCCGACGAATGGAGCGGCCGAGGAAGGCTTAGCGGTCAAGGAATTTATCGTTCACTTAACATAGCACAGCTGGTACCACTCTAGTGGATGCTCTGGAGGGCTTACAAGCAATCTCTTTCTATGTCCGAAACCATCGCAGTCGTGATATTGTATAGGTCTGGCATTGAAAAGAGGAGCAGGTGACGCACGTATTTGTGAACTGATCTTTTTATCACTACCACGTGGGGCATATTGTACAGCCCCAGAAAAGTGGTCGTGGTGCAGCTGGCTACAATTCATCTCCACAGCCTTGAAACAGCAGTCCCTTCAATTCTCCCAGTCGCGCTTACCTCTATCCGCATAAACATGATTCACGCTGTCAGATTCGCTTTATTATTATTCTTTATTTTTTTTGTTGTTAACTTCCAACACAACCTGTTTCCGTTTCACAACTTCGGGGTCAAAATTTGCATTTTGGAAAAACAGTCGAAGGGCATTTACCTGTTTTGAAAACTGTAAAAACAAAAGAAAAATGTACAAACGAAGAAACAAACAAAATAAGTATCCGGTTTGAGAAAAAGAAATCTTTTTTATGAGGGACTGTTAGCAGCCGGATGTTACAATTACAGTTGGACTCTTTGCCGACAGTGAAACCGAACAGCTGCAAGTATGAGGTTGTTTCCACAGATCGAACAAAGAATCCATACCAGTCTTCGAGAATTGAAATATAATACTCTGGGAGACTGTCCCCGCAAGAGTCGTGAAACGGGGATAGCCTGTCGATAGACAATTGCAAGCTTAGCGCCCCGATGGGTGCCCCAAAGGATTCAGCTTGCGAAGCGTGCGCGTGAATGTGGCCTAGACCATTTGCTATATTACCCAAGCATCAAGGAGAATGCAGGGATTGGTGTTCCACGCGCCACACCCACACGCCTTCCCCGTATCAAAAGATTCGAAGAAAATAACTAAAAAACGCGTTGACGAACGCGCGTGCAAGATGCCCTTTGTTTTAGGTATTTGCTTTAGAAAAGTTACTACTGCTGAGGCCAGCACGTGCGGTGCGTGGGACAACAATCCCTGCAGCCTCCTTGATGCTTGGGTAATATAGCAATAGGCCATTTGCTATAACCCCCAAGTGCCCCGGCCCGCGCTAAAAGAATCATGGGAACGGTGTTCCTTCAGTTCCTTAGTCATCGGTAATTTCGACCCTATCCTTGGTTACACAGGTTGTGAGCGTAATTCGGAGTCACCCTGAACAAGCACCTGATATACCCCAGTGACCTGCTCATATCGCTTTTAAAATTTCTCCTCAATGTCAGCGTTTTTGATACTGTGCATGCTGTCCACCCTTCAACCTGGATGGGCTGCAAAAATCTCTTACATTATTATCATGCTGATATTAAGTTAGAAACACTAAAAATGCTACAAACAGCCTCGCGGACTTCGAGCTAAATCCTGGTTTCTGTTGTTGTGAATTATCGGCTTTTTAAGCAATTCCTGCTCAAACAACAATCCCGAGAATGATAATATTGTAAAAGATTTCTGCAGCTCAGCCAGATTGAAAGGTGGATCGCATGCGCAGTATCAAAAATGCTGACGTTGACGAGCGATTTTAAAAGTGATATGACAGGTCACTGGGGTATATCAGGCGCTTGTTCAGGGTGGCTCCGAATTACGCTCAAAATCTGTGTAACCATGGACCATGGAGTTCGTCGAAAATTAGCGATCACTGGGGAGCTGAAGGAACACCATTCCCATGATTCCTTGAGTGCGGGCCGGGGCGCTTGGGAATACTGCAAATGGTCTATAGGTCTATCGCATGTGCTTGCCCACGCGTCTAGAGACATGGCGGCGCCAGCCACCTGTTGGCAATCGTTTATAGATGGCTGATAGATGGTACTCACTGGCGACGTGCGTGGTAACATCTGCGACTAGGAGCGCCAAACAGGTGCTATTTTTCTCGCCTGTATATACAAATAACTGGATATTTTAGGCTTGACTTTTTTTTAGATACGGAGCATCTCTTGCTCGGGTCTATGTCCCGCGGCGTCGTAGTCCGCACCCGCACTACGCACGCGCAACTCTCCTCCTTCCCTCTCCCCAACAGCTGCGCGTTACTCTCTCCGCTCGCTCTCTCTACCAGCTGCGTGCACTTCGCGTGGTTCGCTTCGACTCACACTGCGCGCGCATGCCCAACTCTCCTCCTTTAGTCTCCTCTCCTTCAAGTGTGAATATAAGCAGCGGTAGCGCGCGTTCCCCCGGAGGAGTGAAAGGAGGATAGTTTTGGGCGCGCGGGTCGCAGCGCCACGCCACGGCTTTCCAGTGGGGTGGGCTTTCCCCGCAACTCTGCGGCTGTCGTCTGCTAGCGTTTCTCGGCCGCTCGCGTCCGCCGCAGCCCGAATCCGGCCGGCCAAAAGAAATCAGTCAAGAAGGGAATAAATTAATTAAGCAAAGAGAAGCTATGCTTGCCAATTCTAAGGAGGATAATTTGGAAATGATGTAAATATAAGCAGAAGGAAAGTTATGCTAAATCTAAAAGAAGAGAGCTATCGGGGGCTGGTGCGGGGAGAACCGACGCGACGGAAGAAGGAGAAAAGAAAAATGAAATGCAAAAGGAAGGAAAAGATTAGCAATTAAAAATAAAGGCAAGCGAGAAGCTGTACCACGAGTTCAGCGCTGTTGACTCCACTTCACTCCGTTCTTCCGATGAAGTGTGATGGAAGCAACAGTCCCGTCAGTTAGTCGGTTGGCGCAAGCAAGCGGCAGCACCACCCCACAAACTAACAGCAACGCTACGTCCACTGAAGACAAAGCTGCGCAGCGAAGGGCACGCGACGGTGAGCGCAAACGCTTGAAGCGAGCGGCAGACCCTGAACTACGGCAACGAGAAGCGGCGTCCATTCGCAAGTTAACAACGTAATAACACGCAAGTTAACAACGTTACTAACAACGTTACTAACACCGTTAATAACACCGTTAATAACGATCCGCGATGCTCCGCATCACCCCATGGTTCCCCTCGGGAACATGGTGTAATTTTTTTCAGGATGTCGAACCGAATTAAACTTGAACCGAAAACCGGTTTCCGTAGTACCGTTATCGTGGGCCACACTGCGCATGCGCGAATCGAACCGGCGTCAAGGCCTGAAACGCGTTACCGTGGTCGCCCTACCGTGATACCGCCGCCCTGTGTTCAACATGGCGGCGCCCACGTTCCGCCACTGCAAGCGTTGACGACACACTTGCTGTTTCGGAACACTGGAGCAGCCATCTAGAAACACTCGTAGCAGCAAATATTGCTGGAATAGGCAAATTTAGTGGTGATAACTGCTTTTATAACAATCTCGGGACGTCGAAGAACGGGGTTGTTTTTCTTCTCCTTCTACAATATAAAAGAAATGCTTCAAATGACATTGCGGCTTTCTCGGTGGCTGTGTTAGTTTCCATAATAAGTGGCGAACGTTCTGTCCACAAGCCAGCTGCCGCCGGTGTGCGCGAGCACACGCAACGAAATTGAGGTCATAGTCCCCATTCGCGCTTAAGATGACAGTGAAATATATGGGTTTCGGGCGAAAGCAGTATAAAGACAGGTTTTACGTCTCCACAAGTGAAAACTACGTGCTTGTTAGACCAATTGATCGCTTACCTTTTACATCAAACCCCACTGTGGAGATAAAACGCATGCCATTATTTTCAATTTCCTGGAGCCCACGCATTTCACTGTCACCTTAAAAGTAAATGAGGACTATGACGTCAATTTGGTTGCGTGTGCTCGTGCACACCGGCGGCTGCTGGCTCGTGGAAAGATTGTGCTCCTCTCATTATAGATACTGAACTGCGATGGTTCAGCATCCCTTTACAGCATTTTACAGACAGCGCCGCCATCACGCGCTCCCAGTCTTTCGACACGCTTTGCCTTCTTGTATACTCCATCTCAGAAATGTCTGCTGCAAAGTCAGAGGCAAAGGCGCGTTAGCTTAGCTCAGCAGAAGGCTTTTGTCTGTACGAGAACTCGTGCACAGGAGGCACTTTTTCAAAGCCACGCGCTCGTGCCCATGCCCTTGCTTGCTTTGTGATATGGACCAGACATAGGTTGCACTGACGTAATTTGGTCCTCCTTTCTGGTGGCCGAACTTCCTCGAGCGTAGCCTTTACTGTGCATATTCTACGAGCAGTACACGAGCGTCGCGAGCGAGCGGAAAAGAGTGAGCACAGCTTCCTTATACTTCGTTTCACTTTATCTGCGAGCGAAGCCAAAGATAGAAGCGCGAGACCAGCGCTTCTTGCGTTTCTCCCCAGCTTGCGCGCTCGAGCAATGCCTGAACGCACGGAGCTTCCGTGCTCGCGCTTCCAGCTTTGCCTTCGCTCGCCCATAAGGTGAAACGAAGTATAACGGCAGGTTCTGGCCACCAGAAAGGAGGAAGGATATGACAGTCACGTGCAACCCATGTATAGCTGCATGAGCACTCTTTCGCTTTCAAGACGAGGAAGCTGACGCTGGAGGCGGAGCTTCGGCTGCGCTATTCGCCTCTAAAGGTCGGTTCAGACACTTGCGTTTGAGTGCGTTTGACTGCGTTGCGTCGACTACGGAAAGCGAGTCACCGGCACATCTGTGCTTCGTATGAAGCGTGGACTCCAATTCAAGGAATCATCTTGGCACGCTATTTAAGCAGCAGAGATGTCCTGGTTTCTCGCTGCCGCAACGCAGTCAAACGCAGTCAAACGCAACTGTCTGAACCAGGCTTTACCGCGTCAAATGTGTTTGTTTTGTGCGCCATAAAAACAGCAAGGCGCGTTATCAAAACAGCTATTAAATGCCTATAAACAAGACAAAATGTTTCTATATATTGCCACGCGCGGGGCCGAGCAAGCAACGCTTGGTCACTGTCTTCTAGAAGATACGTGTTAATTCTTACTCGGGACCCACCTTTTATCGTTTCGTCCTATTTTCTTGTTCTCAAAAGTCCCTGTTCACCTTCACCCCGAAAATTCGACGCTCGAACTTTCTGGGCCGAATTTTCGAGATGCCGACTCACACTATAGTCCGTTGCGACCTAAGAACGAAGGGCGAGGGTAAGACGGGCCGGGAGGAGGAAGCAGACGGAACGCTAAAGAGAGAAGGAGGTTTCCCTCTCTCTTCTCCAGCGTTCCGTCTGCTTCCTCCTCCCCGGCCCGTCTTACCCTCGCCCTTTCGTTCTTAGGTTGCAACGGACTATAGACAAGGAGCTGCGCGTAGCCTTATCGAGTCATTGTCGCTCTCGCTTGATGTTAGGCCGGCACTAAGGCTATTTAATTTTCGTGGGCTGGTGTTTGCGGTAAAAAGTCAAGATTACAAGGCGAAAATCAGCATATATTTCTTTTGCTGTCCTCCTTTCCGCAGCAATGCTTCTGGTGACCTTTTTTAATACAAATGACGCAATGTTGAACACACTTTTTCTTTCTTACAGCCTGGAACTGTGGGCTTATTTTTTAACAACTCTTTCTAAACGGTTGTGCGCTTGGAGGAACCGATAACCGAGCCGTTATTTCGAATTCATCACTAAACCGGAACCGAACCAATACAAAATGAGAAGTTACTGAACCCAAACCCAAACCAAACCAAAAAATGGCCATGTTTTTTTTCCAGGTATTTATCCCCAAAAAATTTACTATGATAAATGCACAACCTAAAGATATATTTGTATAAAGTTTAATTGTACCCCGGTTCTTTGGCTTACTTTACTCTAATAACTTCACGCCAGAATAGAGCTCGGGAAAACAATGCACGTCTCTCAATAAATGAACATTGAGACGTTTTAGCATGTTTCTCGCCTCGAAAATTTCTTCGACTTTTCAGTGCACCAAACAATTTAAGGGGAGATAAGGTCACCCGAGTCGATCTTCCGGTACATCATTTTTGAGGATAATAAAGGAGACGGGCTTCAGAGCCCCGTTCATGAGATTTGACGGCCTTCAGTCATTCTGCATTCGTCTTTTTGTGTAGCACTTGAGATTCGTAGAAATGGCAGGATGTGCTCGAATGTAGTATTCATTGTGCTGTTTGTGAATGTTTTCACAGCGGGAAGTGAGTCACCCGAAGGGGCGTTTGTGTCTTCGCCGCGGTTAAACGATTTAACCAGAGCAGTACGGCTGCCAGTGGTGACAGACGACCGCACGCCGGTACAATGCTCGTCCATATCCAAGGAAAGGAGCGGGCTGGGGGAAGGGGGAAGAAGGGGGAAGGGGTGGTTGTTTATCCCTTTTTCTTCCAAAGCCTTTCAAGGGGGAATTTTTTGTCGTTTTATAAGCGAAGGACAAACTTGTTTTTTTAGGAAGAAATGTTTTGTTTTGGGCGAAATGGCACTTTTTAGGTACACAGAATATATTTCGTCAATGCTTCGCTCTTGACGTCCCATTCCGTTCGTGACGTCGGAGAAAATTAACGAAAAGTTTCTTACCTAAACTTTTCGCGAAAATCTCTTTATTCTAAACCAGAACAAGTAGACTTTGGTTGCCCAGACGGCGGATAGTTTGTCTTCCGAAGTATAACGACATTGTTTCCAGCTCTAGTTGACAAATGAAGCCAGTGCAATAACACGCAATAGCGATACACGACGGCACGCCGGTGCGACACTCCGTCCGGAGCGAAACGGGCAGGGGTGTGGTTTGAAACCAGAAGGATCCCTGGGTTCTGCACCGCGAGATTTCGCTCCACGTGCTCCGAGAAGTTCACACTTTTGTAGAGTGTGTGGGAACCACGTGTTCCCCGCATCCCTATCTAGGCCTAGCTCAGGCAGGACGTGGGGCGTCGCCATGTGTGGGCGCGTCCCGGATGCGAGGGCGAAGCCGTATTTCTTTGTGGACGGCTTTCCCTCGCCCTTCTCGAGTGATTTGCGAAGGCACCCCCTCGGGATCACGACTTGGACGCGTCCGCCCCACCGGGGAGCCAACCTGCATCCGACCCACCCCGGGCGCGTCCATTCCCGTAGGCTATATAAGACGGCCCTAATCCAACGGGCAGGACTCTCGCTGGGGAGGCTCTGCTCGACGGAGCCTTCCTTTCTTATCTGATCCTCCCCTCCGTGATACTGTCAATAGCGGCAGCGCGGACTCCGACTGGCAATTCTGTCAAAAGAGACAGCGCAGTCATCTCCGACATTGTTGGCCCTCAGGGCAAGCTTGTGGCATTTGAGCTAATAAACACGTCATTATCGGGACCAAAGGAGCCTTCTTTGTGTTTCTAAGTGTTGCCCCCAAAGGGGAATCCCGCAAGTGTCTGCTCTCTAGTAGTTGCTGCGCCAATGATCAACGTCCGCCTTTGTTTGGGCGAGTACTTTGAAGTGTGAGTATTGTATTGGACACGAGTGTCACATCAACATTCGGCGAGAACTCGGCTAGGCTCGCGTAGAGAACGAGTGCTTCGTTAGAGTTCGGCGTGGACTCAGATTCAATCCCACCGTTTGTGCCCACCTACAAGATGGCGACCGCCAATGTTGGTTGATGAACTTTGAAAAGGGAAATTCTTCAACAAAAAAAAAATGAACAACACACGGACGGAAATTAAAAGCAGGGGGATGACAGACGGGAGGGATGGAGGGAGCGCAGGTGGTGTGGGACTTCATTAAGGTAGTGGTATGACAGCATGGGCCCGTCATAAAGTCTGCGCAGGCTCCATGTTCAAGCCCACTGGAGCTGTTCTGGTTGCGAGTCGGGAAGCAGCTGATTCCTCTAGCCCATCCAAAGTAAGTGCTTTCGCTTAACCACGGCAACTTATTTTGACAGACATGTATAGTATTCATTATGAGTGATCGAATTGCCTTTAATCGATTAGATTTAGGAGTAATTTTGTAATAATCTGGTTACATTTATTAGACGATGATCGTCAGATTCATTTGATTATTTTTTGGAGTGATGTAATCATCTGGTTACTTTTATTTGGTAGTAATCGTAAGAATAAACGGATTACTTTACAGAGTCATCCTGTAATAACCTGATTGCTCTTTGGAGTAATTTTGTAATATCCCGAAAACTTTTATTAGGTAGTAAAACATATAAATAGCGCAAAAAAGACAAGGACAAGAAGTTTACAGGACAGGCGCTAACTTTCAACTAGTTTTATTCAGGAAAAGCAAACATATATGTACACATGACAGGCAAAGGAGCACCACGTAAAAGTTCATTAACATTTTACACAATCATTCAAAAACTGAAATTCATTACAATGCAGTACAATGGAAGTGTCGCTGACGCATGCCGTCCCACTTATTTTGATAAAGAAAGCTTCCAATAGCTCTCGAGCGACCGTCTCTCGGCTTCTCCCCCAGTATCCTTATCTGCTGAAGTCGCGGAACACAGCCACACGTGTTGCAATGTATCGGCAAATGCGAGCCATATTTATTTTTTACTGATAATGCGTGCTCCCGTGCTCGGTCATTGATGCACCGCCCCGTCTCGCCGATGTATACCTTACCACAACTCAGTGGGATTTCGTAGACCACACCCACTGTGCAGTCCACATAAGGGTGACGTGTTTTTTATCACAAGGTGCTTTTGCCTTCTCATCAGAAATGCGGGAGCACAACCCAGCCAACTTCTTTGGGGCAGAGAACACAACGGGAACATCGTACTTGCTTGCAACTTTCTTCAGATTGTGGGCAACCTTGTTGATGTACGGAATAACTTCTGGTCTTTTTGTTCTCTGCCTCGTTGGGACCTTTCTTTTCAACCCCTTCATTTTTTGTAGGGCGGTCTCCACCACAGAAACCAAGACCGAACACGGGAAGCCAGCCAATTCCAGTCTAGAAATCTGATATTTGAAACTAGCATCCGCCTGATGGTCACAAGACTTCAGCAGTGCGGACTCTAGGCACGAAGTTGCGATAGCTCTCTTAACGGTCTTCGAATGAGCTGAATCAAAAGGAAGTAACTCTTTCCGCGCGCGAGGTCGTTACATCCAACACACACGTCGCTCGTTGACGGTGATGTTAATATCTAAAAACTGCAAATGATTGTTCTCAGGGAGCAAATGAGTAAAAAGTAAACCTTTCCCATGTTGTTCAAAAGATGACAGAATACTTTGTACTGTATCACAGTGCGTCACAGAAGTGTTAGTTTTTAAAAGTACAAGAAAATCGTCCACGTATCTAAAAACCTTAAGAACATTGTCGGCGTCTAAAACACGATTCAATTCACGGTCAACAGTGGACAAAAAATGTTTGTGTGTACTGCATTGTAATGAATTTCAGTTTTTGAATGATCGTGTAAAATGTTAATCAACTTTTACGTGGTGCTCCTTTGCCTGTCATGTGTACATATATGTTTGCTTTTCCTGAATAAAACTAGTTGAAAGTTAGCGCCTGTCCTGTAAACTTCTTGTTCTTGTCTCTCTTGCGCTATTTTATATGTTTTACTAAGATGACCCAACTAGCCCAACAACGTACCCTACTAAATTTTATTAGGTAATGGTAAGATTAATGTGATTACTTTTTGAGTAATTTTGTAACCACCTGATTACTTTTATTACATAGTAATGATTAGTGAAATCTGATTCTTTCTGAAAGTAATACAATTATTCGTAACCGTTGCTGTTTCTACAACCCCCAATATTGGTTTCCGAGTTTGACTACAACTTAGAAGCCTCGGAAACAACAAAACACCAATGTTACCGAGCTGGACAAAAGAAGCAGACTGTCTGGAAAGTTTATAACGGTTTGTTGGGTTTTTAGCTGGACTGTGAAGGCTGATCGTTTTCTACAAAAGCCTTTAAGCGCAAAGTTGAATAAATTTGCAGCATGTGCGTCTCTTCATCAACCACCCCACAAAAACAAAAAAACAGTTCCACGTTTTTAAAATAAAACATCTAAATCCGGTTTGCGGCGCCTCTAAGCCCTAGTACGGCCAAGACAACAAAAACAGAGCAGTGTAAAAATTAAAGCGTGACAAAAAAGAAACGTGGACTCTTCGACACATTCAAAATAAATGGTTGGCACTTGTCAAGAATCCGCCATTCACAAAATGCAAGATTTGACTTCTTTTTTTTTTTTGTGAAGTTGCTTGGGCGAGGCACAAGCGATTGAGGACGTTCCATTGAACAACGAAGCCAGATCCTGATTGTTTCTTCAACCTACTGTAACCTAGATTGAACCCCCAACTCATCAATTTCGTGCCCATTATCGTCTATCTTTTGCCCCTAAGTCCACACAAAGACGATCGTCACATGCCTCCTCCCATTGCGAAAGACGCCTTTTTGTTTCCACACGTTCCTTACCAAGGAATACTCGCACCAAGTCGGATTTGCTTTACCTAAAGCAAATGATTGATTTTGTATTCCGCTGATTCTAATCCAATTATGAACAGTGCAAAAAGACTCTTCTAAAACTGGGTGAAAAATGCCGTTTTGAAAATCTGCAGTAATCGGTAAAGTAATGGTTACGTTTTTCAAATAATAGTTAATCACTTTTTTTCTCAAGTAATGAAATAACCTAATTGTAGACTTTTTCACCAAGAGAGAGAGAAGAGAGCAAACTTTATTGATCATAGGGAAGCGTGTCACGGAGATTGTCCCGGTCGGGGCCCTCGGTCCAGGGCTCCGCTGCTCTCGGCCGCCGCTCTAGCTCTGTTTACCAGCGCGCGCTGGTCATCGAGGCTCAAGCTGGTCAGCGAGGTCTCCCAGGTCTCCATCGTCTGTGTAGTGTCGTGTGGTAGAGTAGGGTTTTTCATGCATGCCCATGTGGTGTGGTAAAGGTCTGCGTATTCTTCGCAGTGGGGGCATTTTTTGTTGTATCGCGTTGGTGATATTTTGTTGAGCAGTGCTAGGTTTGGGAAGGTGCCTGTTTGTATCTGTCTCCATGCAGTGGCCTCATCTCTGGCAAGCTCTTTGTGAGGTGGTGGATATCTCCTTCTGGCATCCCTTAGATATTCTAAGATCTGTGAATACTTATTTACTACTGGTATCGCCTCGTCTGTTTCCTCGGTGTTTGGGGCTCGGTTTACTCCAGCTCGAGCTGAGGCATGTGCCGCCTCGTTCCCTTCTACCGATTCGTGTCCGGGCGTCCAGACTATCCTGATTTTGTTTCTTGTGCTCGTCGGATGTTTTTGCAGGAGCCTGATGGATAATTGAGAGGCTAATCCCGCTCTTAGCCTTTTTATCGCAGTTTGCGAATCCGTGATGATGATTTGTTCGTTTTCCTCATTTTTCGCGTTTGCTTCTATGATGGCAAGGGCGATGGCTACTTCTTCTGCCTCTGCCGCTTCCGTAGCCCTGATCGATGCAATGTTTACCTCCCTGAGTTCCTTGTCTACTACTGCTACAGTTGCTGCTTTCTTGTCGGGGTAGATGGCCGCGTCTGTGTATAGGACAATCGGGGCTTTTTCGGCCATATTCTTTATCGCTTTGGCTCTTGCTTCTCTCCTGCCTTTGTTTATCTCAGAATGCATGTTCTTTGGAATAGGAGAGAAGCTCAATTGTGCCCTGATTTCCTTGGGTAGTTTTTCGGTCTTTTCCATCGTGTGGGGAACGGGTATGCGTAGTGACCCGAGAACTGCCCTACCTGTGCGCGTTTCCGCGAGCCTTTCCCTCTGACTGGCTAGGTGGGCACTCGCCAGCTCCATGTACGTGTTATGTACCCCTAGAGCCATAAGCTTTTCATTGGGTGTGTATATCGGCAGACCTAAGGCTTGTTTGTATGCCTTCTTTATCATGACATCTATTTTCTCCCTGTCCCCTCTTGTTAGTCTGAGGTATGGGGCTGCATAAAGGATTCTACTGACTAGCAGGGCTTGGACCATTTTGATGAGGTCCGGCTCTTTGAGCCCGTGCTGTCTGCTGGATACTCTGCTCATCATATGTGATATTTGGGTTATGGTGTTGCCGAGCATCTTTACCGAGTATGCCGCCTTTCCGTTACTCTGTAGATGCATACCCAAAACTCGCATGTGCTGTACTCTGGGGATGTTCGTCCCGTCTTTGAGGTTGATTTTGATCTCCGGTTCGTCATTCCCAACCTGCCCTTTAATTGTGATGATTTCTGATTTTTCGGGGGCGCATCTTAGATTTCCTGATTCGAGGTATTCCTGTACAACCTCTACAGCCTCTTGTAATCCGTCTTGTTTCTGCCCCGCGGATCCGCCCGTTGTCCATAACGTTAGATCATCCGCGTAGATGCTGTGCTTGATGTATTCCAATCCGCTTAGCCTTTCCGGTAATTTTGCCATTGCCAGATTGAACAGCGTGGGGGATAGTACCGACCCCTGTGGGGTTCCTTTGTTTGGCACCTTCAGGGTTTCCGATCTTATCTCTCCAATTCCTATGGTAGCCGTTCTCTCTCTGAGGAAATCCCTGACGTAGTTGTACATTCTTTCGCCACATCCGGTGCTTTCGAGGTTGTTTAATATTAGTTCATGCCCGACATTATCGAACGCGCCTTTTATGTCCAAGGCGACTACAGTCTGCGGTCTGGGTCTTGCCGCTGGCTCTAGAATATCTTCCTTGATTTGTAGGAAGACATCCTGTGTTGAAAGACGTGGTCGGAACCCAAACATTGTATCTGTGAAGACCCCTTTGTCTTCCAGGTACGGCTGTAATCTGTTTAGTATTACATGTTCCATTAATTTGCCTATACAGGATGTTAGGGAGATTGGCCTGAGATTTTCTATATCTGGCCTCTTTCCAGGTTTTGGGATAAGCGTGATTTCAGCGTGCTTCCATTCCTTTGGTAACTCCCCGCTCCTCCATACTTGGTTCATGTATTCCGTGAGTTTGTGATAGGAGTATAAATCCAGATTTTTTAGGAGTTTATTTTGAATTCTGTCCTTTCCAGGGGCTGTGTTTCTTGTGAGCTCTTGTGCTGCCCTGATTACCTCGTTCGCCTGTATCTCTTCGTCGAGCTCCTCGTTTTTACGGCCTCGGTATTCCGGGTAGCTGATTTCCGTGGGCTCTCCGATGTACCTCTCCTTTAGCGTTCTAATCAGCTCCTCGTTCGTTCCCGGATAATCGTGCACTATCTTTTTAATCGTGTGCTTGGTCTGCTGCTTGTTGTTGGCCGGGTCCAACAGATGCCTTAGCAAGCTCCACGTTCTGGCGGTCCCTAGTGTTCCTTGCATAGCGTTACATTTCTGATGCCAATTGGACCTTGCCAAAACATCTGCATGCTCTAAGGCTTTGGCTGTGATTTGCGCAATCTTTGCCTTTAGCTTGCGATTTAATTTCTGCCTCTTCCATCTTTTAACTAAGCTATGCCTGGCCTCCCATAGGTTGACTAATCGCGAGTCCACCTCAGGGATTTCGTCAGTGATGCTTATTTCCCTGGTATATTTTCGCTCGTGTTCGCTTAGCCGTTTGGTCCACTGGGTCAAGTCGTTGTCGCTTTCCAGCCCCTCAAGCAGAGCTCTCTCTTCCCTGAACCTATTCCAATCTGTTATGCGTTGTTTTCGTATGTACTTTTTACTGCACGCTATGCTGACTTCTATTTCAGCTATCGTGTGGTCGCTGCCGAAAGACTGTTCCGTATTTACCCATCTGCCTGTCGCCGTCATAATGAACGCAAGGTCTGGGGTGGTGTCTGCCTCTACGCTGTTGCCTATCCTGGTAGGGCTGCTGGGGTCAGTGAGCATAGTGAGGTGCAGCTTGTTTACCGCCTCGTATAATTTTGTGCCCTTGAGTACAGATTGCCTGTATCCCCAGGCGGGGTGAGGGGCATTGAAGTCGCCTATTATAAGCAACCGTCTATCCGAGAGCTTTATCACCTTTTCGAATAGTTTGTGGAATACGTCTTTTCTACTGCTGGGGGGCTGTAAATGTTCATGATAAAGAAACTGGGTGTTTCCTTTTTGCTGGGTATGATCTCTATGATGTTGTGCTCTACGCTCGTTCCCCCCACTTCGTGTTGTTTTACCGTGACATGCTTAGCTACCAACGTCGCGACCCTGCCTCCTTCTCTGTCCGGCATGTATGTGTTGTATCCCGCTATACTAGGCTTTTCTTTTCCTACCTCCTGTAATGCTATGACGTGTGGGGGCTTGTCGATGCTGGCAATGTACTGTGAGAAGGCTCCCCTTTTCTTTTTTAAACTTCTGCAGTTCCACTGCCAGATCTTTAGATCCTCGCTGTTATTGCGTGTCCGTTCCATGATTGTTCGGAGGGTTCAACGGTGGTGTCGTTGGTGTGTCTTGTGA